>JAVHNL010000221.1:0-125000 GCA_031216105.1 Dalbergia cultrata | reverse complement strand
ACGGAAACTGCAAATAATTTCGTTCCATAACTGGGCAAATTTAGCAGCTTCGCTCCTTCTGCCTGCGGAAACCTGTAGTATAGTATAACAAGCAAGGAAACGTAATAAGTGAAGATTAATAATTACATTTAGCTTACTCTAGTTAGCAATGAAAAATTGATAGAAAACCTCAGCAAATCGCTTTGCAAAAGAGAATCTCCTTTTCTGTTTCTTGTCAGTTGGAACCAAGAATGTGTTGAATGCACCAGGCAGTGACAGAAACCGTGATCTTAGCATGGTCAAAGTACGTATCTGCGTAACCAAATAGTTAGTAACATTGGTCCTGTAAATTTCTTGATTAAATAGGTCCATCTTTTCGTTTGCACAAGTATCTAAATAAAATAGTCAATCCTCAAATCCTTCTCTCTATATATTATCAAAGTAGAAATAAAGTAAAATGGGCAATGACCTCTCCTAGACGATCGAAGGCTCCAATAACACCACCACACACAGTTGAGAATATAGCATACCAAATTTGAGTGTCCATGAAATAGACCTGTATTCAGAATGTAAAATGAGATGTGACACTGAAAAATTCATCCCTGTACAAATAATAAGATAAATATATGTGAACATAACCAGGAACTATAGCACACACACCATAATTACAGGTATCCAGAGTGCGACAACAGCACCATAGTTCTGTCGAGCTGCATAAATAGGAAATAAAATATTAGACCATATCAATAGAACTAATTATGAGAAAGTTACAATGTAGTTATTAAGAAGAAGAAGAAACTACCATCGGGGAAAAACTCATGCCAAGCAAAATTAACTTGCCGAATCATCATTATGTCCTTAGTTGGCGAGACTAGAGGTTGGATCTGAGTTGAGATAGATAGAGACAACAGTTAAAGAGATCCAACAACTCAACAAGGCACCTTTAGGTAAAAATGGTAAGTACTGCATGTATGAAAATTAAAAATTACCTGGATGAAATAGCTGAATGCAAATTTGGCAGCCAAAAGAATCAACCAGAAAAGAGTGTACCTGAAATTCAAAAAAGAAATTTAGATGATGACACTTCAACAAACAAATATCCGGAGTAACATAGTGTTACAGTGCAAACTCACTTCAAGAGAGCAAATTGACTTTCATGCATTCCTCTTCCAACGTAGATTCTTGGCTGCACAGGTTGAAAGAATCATTTAGCAACTGAACAAATATTGTTCAAAAGATCACAGACAATATAAAAGATAAATGATAAATCTAACATATAATTTTATCTAAAATTATTAACTACTTAGTGAGAATTAAGAACAATTCATAAAATAATAGTCTTCCATCAATTCCTGTGCAATCTCCTGTATCTGTAAGGATTCATGGCCACCACAAAAAGTCCTTGCCATGTAAATTAGCTATATATGTTCTTCATATGTAAGATATGAGTGTTTTCAATTCGAGTAAAGTCGACAAAAAATTGTACCCTACAGACTTTTATGATCAGATGCATATTTGCATTTATTTCACAATGAACAATAGAAATTAAACAAGCTTTAATTCATACCAACAGAAAGATTTCAATTTATAATTATGAAGAGAAATATCTAAATGTGCATGTGAATGAGAATATATATATATATATATATATATATATATCGAAGAAAAAAGTACCTGTGACCACCATAAGAAGAATCTAACTATGTGCCAATCTGAGTTTTCAATCCAACGCCTGAGCATTGGGAAAAGAAAGAGAACAGCAGTCAGTGCATTTGGGAGCAAATACACTGCAACTGCCAATATATACAATTGTGGGAAGCCCTTTAAGTCACGGAGAAAGGAAAGCCAGTTGTTCACAAACGCTGGGGGTTCACTGAAGGAATGAACATAGAAGAGTGGAAGAACGATAACCCAAAAAACACTAACAATGACTTTGAGAACATTTCTTAGTACATCAGTGAATTTCCAACGATGAAATCCTGGGAAGTTCAGAACCAGGTTCAACATACCTGAATCGAAAAACAAAGGGGAACACGTAATTAATTAAGATGTCACTTCTACACTACTAGTAATTCTTCTCATAGTGGCATGACCATAAGTTTACACTCTACATATAGAAAGCCACTTATTATAATTAAGTGAACTTGTATCCATCGTACTTTGTAGTAGGCGCAGAATGGCTGCTGTGATGAATATACTAGAGACATTGAACAAGACTTCTTTCTGAAAGACATCCATCAATGAAATCCCGTTCCATGCAATGATGATCATAGCCTGTAACAAGAAGAATGAATGTTCAAGGCCTTGCTTGTCAGAAACAACAATTAATCATGAATAAATTGAGAAATATTTATTGACTTGACCGTTTCCCTTTCTGTAGAAAACATAAATATTATACCTGCAAACCAAGTATATAGAATGTCCAAAGGCGATCAAAACTGCGGAAGATGTGCCAGAAGGTGCGGGTCTCAGCAAAAGTTGATTTTCCCGTTTTTCCACTCTTCTTTCTAGCACCCTTTTTGCCCTGATATGTATGGAACTCATATTATATCAGCATTGAAACCAAACAAGTGTTTTTACACTATATAAGGTGATAAGTAACTTACAAGAGAAAAATAAATAAATACCTGTGACCAAGCAAATGTCGACTTAAAAAAATCGCCATCATCACGCATGGGCCA
The DNA here is from genome assembly GCA_031216105.1 of Dalbergia cultrata. Taxonomy (NCBI): domain Eukaryota; kingdom Viridiplantae; phylum Streptophyta; class Magnoliopsida; order Fabales; family Fabaceae; genus Dalbergia; species Dalbergia cultrata. Next base: position 122,340 of record JAVHNL010000221.1, on the reverse strand, counting down.
TCCAAGAGAAAAGCAATCAGGTCTCCTGCAATAGAATGAAACCAAAGTTAATTAAAACCAAAAAAAGAATAAAAATAAAAATTGTCGACCAATGAAAGATGAAACAAGCCGAAGAAATACTTTGAATAACAAATAAGCAAAACTAACCAGAAATACTCATTTAGATCATCATAGTTGCACCAGGACGAGTGAGGTGCTGTTCCATTTCCACTCCTCTGGGCTTCCTGTGTTATTTAATCAACTTGATTATAGCGAACTCATCACCGAGAAGAGAAGTACTATCATCAGATAAAATCATACCTTTTCGATGACACGGTATATAGGAGTTATAACTTTGCGCAGGAATGCCTCATCCTCACCACCATAAGAAGGCTTGATATTTTCACCAGTGACAATGCTGACATTTCCAGCCAATAAACCGTGAAGTTCATAGGCAATCTGAAGTAATAGTTGGTTAGTTGAAGAATGTTATTAACAGACACTAAAATGTTTACTAACAAAGCCAAAGAGTTACATTTAATTTGCAAAGACATTGAGGCAGAAGATATTGTTTGTTAAACGGGAAAAATATGTACTCACATTGTGAAATATATAGCACAGACACTCTGGCATGAAGCGAACATTTGATGCTTCACCCCATATGAGAAGATACAAGCCCATGTATAGAAGTTTCCTTTGCTGTAAATCTTGTTGACCTTGAGGGAGCCTGCGTGAAATACCAAATAAGAACTTTCGTGCAAAAACTGCAGATTCACTCTTAAAAATCAGAAGGGGCAACATAGGTCAATTCTTTTGCTGAAAAAGATATTATTATTATATCCTACCGCAGACTATGTTTTCGTCCCAAAAATTTGCACCAATTTTTGTAGTTCTTAAAGAGGTCGTTCATCACTGCATCAACGGCTCTATCATCAAGCTGTGATTGTCAAAAAAGAAAAAAGAAAAAAAAGAAGCTGTCATTGAATTGTAACTTTGACTATTATTGTTTTGCCAAATACAGGAAGAAGTGAGAAACAGGCACGTACCTTGTTGAGAGGCTCAGGTTTAGGTTGTAGTCTTATGTGAGAGTTAGCAAGAAGCAGAATCAAGTGCTCTCTCTGGTTCCTGACGTTGTCCCTCTGAGCCAAAAACAAAACCAGATACACGTAAACACTTTTGTGAAGGCTACACAAAAATCATAAATCATTCTCCTACATATTCTGTTCTATTGTAGGTACAAAATACATGCCTGGAACCCAAACATGGCTCTAAGCCAATCAAGCAGGTCCAAATCTCCAGTTCTCTGCCTCTGCTGCTCGAATGTAGTTGACCAATTCAAGCCACGAGTGTTCCATAGTGCTGAAACAGCTGCCTTAATCTACAACATAGAAAGAAATTAAAGCCAAGGAACTATATATTATTCAGCGCAATGCCAAACAAAAACACCAATCACGGGGTGGAAGGCAAACAGACATATATACCTCTTCAAGCTGCATAATTTGCTGAGAAGCCCCAGCAGAATCCAATGGAAGAATGTTAAATGGGGCATAAATCTCCGTCTTCTCCTGGACATCTCTTGCAGCTGCAATGATCTGAACACACAAAATTCATTGCAGTTAAATACCTCTCCAAGACAGAACATTATGCAACAAGATACTTATTTTGGAAACAAATTGCAGTTAAATACCTCTCCAAGACAGAACATTATGCAACAAGATACTCATTTTGGAAACAATATGAAAAATGTGTAAAAATGAGAATACTAAACTAACCTCAGGAGCGACTTCTTCGACTTTCTCAGTCTTGTTAACGGCACAAAGCACTTCAAAGAGCACCCCAGCAGTCTGATAAGCTTTACCGAGCTGTGCTCTGCACAAGAATACAATATTTTCAAGGAGCCAGTTATAAGCATATATATTGAGTGGAATTAAGGAGGTTAAGCGTTAAAGAGATAATATATTATATTATGTAATATACCTATCAGCTTGCTCTCCTTGGTCAAGAGCTCTAACGTAATGCTCATAGTATTGCTGATAATAAGCCTGAATTTCCCTTGCATCTGTCTTCTTAACCCGAGAGGCAAGACTTGACGCATTGTCCTACAGTTAGTTCAAGTTAAGGAAAATATCGAAAACATTATACTATGCTTCTTATTGCATGCATGGTGAAGAAAAGAAAAAATAGGAGTGATTGTGCGTGCATGGTTTCGCTATATATTATTATGATATTGATGCAAGCTAGTTAGTTATACCCTCTCCAATCGCTGCAGCAACAAGGTCTTAAACTGCCTAACACCACGGCCGCTGGAGCTCTGATCCAGCCGGTGAGCCTTCTCAAACGCATAGAATCGACCTATTTCCAAAAACAAAAATCAACACAACCAACCAATGTTCAATTGTAAACTAATTAATACTTGTATTATATCATGAAATGAAATGAAGATATATATAATAAGGGTAATTAAGGTGATGATGGGGTCAACTAACGCACATAGATAGGCAACCCTGGGGCGCTCGGTCTCGATCTCATTGGCGACACGGAGGATGGGCGCGATGGAGGCGAGCGAGGAGGGGACCACCACGTCGTTATCGAAAACCTCCGTCGAGAAGGTTGTCATGGCGGCGCTCCTCGACGGCCGCCGAGTAAGCCCCTGTGGTGCCGGCTCGAGACTCGACATTTCTGTCGGCCACCTCGACCCTCCCTACCCTAGCCTAGCCTGTGCCCTTCACCTCTCCGTCTCTCCCCCTGCATCCACCACCACGTTTATGCATGCATGCATGCATGCGAAGATATTATATATTAAATAATAATTAAATAAGTAAAAGCAAAAAACTCTCTGGAGGAAGAAGCTGTACCTCTTCTTTTATGAGTTTAGAAATGAAAAACAAAAAGGAGAAAAGGAGAGAAAATGGATTATTTTCTCAGCAGATGTTTTAGCTTAATTTTCCGCGGCACGCTGCGGTGATTAACGTATTATTGTGTGCAGAACGAGAGAGAGGGAGGATGAAGCGACACGTGGCAGGAGGAGAGAGTGGTGACTGGATGTCAGAGAGAGACATAGGAATGACTGGAAGAACGACTTTTCCGGAGACCAAAGCCTAAAATATTCCATCAAAAGTCCGTTGTTCCTCTTTCCAGCTATTGCATTTTTTTTCTCTCTCTTTATTTACGGTTCATAATTCGTATAACAACACGTAATCAATAATGTATAATCTGTTAATTAATTAACCAATTAACAAACCTCTAAGTCAACGAATATAGTCCCAAATGTTGGCATGAAACGACTTTGACAACTCCAAGGATTTATGTGCCATTCCTTCCTTTCCACAAGATCATCCGGGTCTTTCCGTCCGTTTCATTCAATTTACCAAAAGAAGCAAAATTATTCCATTGCAAAACAAATCAATTAAATATACAATTAATAAATTGTTGCTGTTATTTTCGTTACAAACTCCGTTTTTCATTATCTGGGCTTGGCTTTTCTTATAATCCCAAATGTTCAGCTGGTTGATTATTGTCAATGCCATTTATGTAAAGGAGAAACATATTAAGAAAATTTACATAGCTATGCTTGCTTTTGTTACTTGATTCCCTTCAAGTAATTTTAGTTCTTGCACAGTTGTTTTGTTTCCTTCCTTCCGTTCTTCCCCTTTGCGGCTCCGAAATTGGATACAAAAGATGCATTGCATGGAACATGATAGTGGATATCTCTTACAAAAAAAATTTCCGATTTTGGTCCAAATCAAATCAAAGCTGGGATTGGTTCCAGTGATTGAATTCCAGAATTGGTGTAACTACAATTATAGTACGGAGCTCATCATTTCAGTGCTAGTGGAGTAAGAGTCTTATATAATCTGCATACATACACAAAACAAACAAATTCATCAAGAACCTTCATCATCAAGAATATATATGACATCACTTTCACCTAAAACGAAAATATCTTAATGACATAAGATCTTCAAGAAGTACTCAAGAGCAACGTCATTAGTCCCTTCAAGAGCACAAATTACTTCAAGAAGCACTCCAGCATCATGTGATCTGCCAAAGAATTCAAAGGAAGGACTCAACCATATTACATATGGAGAGAGAGAGAGAGAGAGAGAGAACACGTGCGGCGTAAAGGGTATAGATGTGCCTGTGTTTTTTGCGGCATCCAATGGCCAAGATTCAAAATCTTTGATACAAAAGGCTGAGAGTTTTTCTCATCATAATTGCAGCAATTCAAGAACATGTCCTTTTCTACCAGGAAAGGAGGTGCCGAACTCATCTTGCTGCTCCTCCCAAGGTTCTTCTTCTGTTACTCTTGTGCCTGATGGTTGTTCAATACATCATTGCTTCGTAATAGGTTATCATATCAGAGAAGGAAAAAGAAAAAACAAGGCTTAAAGATCTCTCAGAGAGAAGGGACATGTAAATAAGACCTTTCTTGAATCTGCATTCACTGCATGCATGATTGGTTCTTGCAGAATCTAATCAGACAAGAAGACCGGAGAGATTGGGCCAAGGCATCAGAGACTCGGGCAGAGAGAGGGAGAGATCTTGGGTACTGTTACTTGAAGCCATGTTTCTGAGTGAGTGTGTTACTGCGCCACTTAGCCTATTTATATAGTTTTCTTACAACCTTTTGGGTGGGCCTGTAGGCCAGGCCCATTAGCTATCCAGCTTATAAACCACGCGACCCAACAAAAAGAGCTTACAATCGACGCAACACCCCCGCCCCACCAAAAAAGTTAAAGACGAAGCTTGTAATTGACGCAGCAAACTTGGACTTTTCATAATTTATATATTTTAATTAAATTGAACGAAAGTAAGCAAGATACTTTTTGTATTTATAATTTATTGAGTGTTTAATGAATATCTATTTTTAAAATAAAATTATTAAAACAAATTAGTAAACAATGATCAATTGTTTTAACAATGTCTGAATTAACTACTCTTAAAATTTATTTTGTCGTTACATAATATATAAAATGATGTGAAGAAATGTGAATAATAAACAAATAAAGGCACGATATCAAACAAATAAATAAGAATAATTTTTTTAAAAAATAGAAATTAAACATGCTAAACATATTAAATAATTTATTTAAATATTTTCAATCAAATAATTTTTATACTTAATTTTAAAAATTAAACACTTATACATGCAAATAATTTATAATGTCAAAAATAAATTTAAAGTTGATTTAATTTCTATACATCAACAGTATATAATTTTTTTATAAAATCATCTAACTATATATTGCAATATCAGTTATGATAATTAACTTTTGCACCTCTACTTGAAAAGTCATGTAAAAATGAATTTTTTATTAGATAATAATGTAAAATATTTTTATATTATTAGTACATCAAAATTATTCTCATTTAAAATTACATACTAGATGATTATTTTTAAAAAAGTTACATGCAACAAACATATAAAAGATATATACGATAATTGTGTGATTCAAAAGTTCCTACAAAACAGAAGAACCTTAAGGAAAGAACAGTAAAAATGGAGGCTGTAGATTTTAAAAGCAACTACTTGAGTGAATATGTATTTAAGTCAGTATTCAAATTATTACATTAGTCCTTTATCAAATAAATTTTCTAAATTCTCGAAAAAAATAATAAAATTTCTAAATATACACCCAAGTCATTGAATCTTACATTTTTTTATTGAATTATTTTAAAATGTCGTAAATTATTCTTCTGATAAAAAATGGTAATATTAATTAAAATTAATAAATTAATCTCACACAAGTGTGTTTTCATTAATCAGTACTCTAAAAATGTTGGTTAAGATTTTTTTTAAAAATAAACCAAATTTTTTTAAAATTTTTGATATATTGAATTAATGCGTTGGAAAATTCAATATATTTCTTTCTTGCTTTTCTAAACAATCATTTTTAGTTTAAAAAAATTAAAATATTAATATTATTCAAAATTGGTATTTTAGTATTTACTCATTCTTGTGTTTTATGCTCAAATTCTGCTTTTTTTCATCTCAAAAACCTTTGTCAATAAAAATGTTTTTTTAACCAAAAAGCTCTGTTTTTTTTTTAAAATTTCTATTTTTCTTTTTTGTTCAAAACTTTTTTCAATTACTTACCCAGCCTGACTCGAAGTTTACCGGCCTTCTTTGGTAGTGATCCAAAATATTGCAACCCCCGCCCCCCTTTCACCAACACCACACAAACACACACACACATAAACATAGACAGCATTTTCTTCGGACCCAAAAAAAAAAACCTTCGTTTTGTATAATTACTTCATAATGTTACTTCTGTAGATCCTAATTTTCAAACCACAATTATGTTGGCAAAGAAAAGTTTGCGTGTCTAAGTTCATTGGGCAACTCTACTCTTGAGAGAGATCGGATTCCGAATGCTCAATTTGAAGACACTACCATTAGGATTTAATCCAATCATTTCATTTTGGACGTGTGTTCATGGGATAAGTCAGAATCGAACGTGTGAAATATGATTCACACTAAAGTTGCAATTTTTGAAAAGGTTAAGAATGTTGAACTTAAATTCTATCTAATCCCAAAAGATACTTCTAAACTAAACACATACAGGATTACCAAAGTCGTCATCATCATTGTGGCTCGCTAGCTAAACTTCCTTCATTTTTAGTTTTTTCTTTCCCCCTTACATTTCTGCTTTCTGCCCCCAACCCCACCTCTCCTGTCTCCTTTTTTTCAAAATTTATTTATTTCTCCTTTTCATTTCCTTCTTATACGATTTCTCATGATAACGTAACGGTGGCAAATTTCCCTCACACCATTTGACACTAAATCTATAGTAGTTGTATTATATATACTATAGTATATAATATATAAGTATATAACACATTCGCCTTTTGGTTTTGGGTGGATAAACAATATCCCATAATTCAATCATTTCTAGTTGTCACGACAAGAAGATACCAACCTTAACCTCTCCTCAACTTTAACAAAAATGCCAAAAGCAATTCTATCCAAAAAAAAGGCCAAAAGCAAAGTCATTTCAGCCCTCATCTCAACTCAAGGGGAAAAAAAATGGCAGTGAATCGATGATATAAGGGATCTTCGTATTCATTCATATTCCAGCCCTGCCCATATATTGCCATTTGTCCTCTTCCCATCTTTCTCGTCTTGTTTGATGTAAGAATATAAAATTAGTATTCGTTTCCACGCGCCTTTACGTTAAACAGTTAAAGATAGTTAATTAAATTAATTGCCTGTTTCCTTTTTATATATTTTTGTTTGCACAACTTCGGATATGTTACATTTTTTAACAAAAAATAAAGGTGGGCCGTGTAAATCAAATGTAAAAGATTATTTTTTTATAACTTAAACTCTTAAAAGGGATAAATGTAATATCGAGTTTTTAGATAAATATACACTCTATCTTAATTTTGTTTGGGAAATACTATGCGATGGGACACTTTATGTTAGAACTGAACCGCCAGAATCTAACAAATATTTTAGCGGTATAGCATTATTATTTTTCTTTCTACTATCTCTAACTTTCTCCACCATACTCCATTATTAGGAGCAATATAAGAACCTTATTAGGGACCATTCTTCTAAACACACATAGGATAGGTTTAGACCTCTCGACATCTTTAAAAAAATAAAGGATGAACGTAGAATCTAGAAGCCAAATGATTTCGAAACACTTCTGCAATTATGCAAGCCGCCCATGCCCATCTACTTCTGTGATTAATAATTGTTTGGTCCCACTATATACATATCTGTATATCATAAATCCAAAGGTAGTTTAAGAGGAGTTGATCTAATTTAACGTAACTTATATATTTAAAACGGATATATGGGTTCCCATGCGGCAAGCGAAATAAATAAATAAAGAGAGCTCTTTTAATTTTCACTCCCAAATGGAAATATCTTGTGCCTTCCGCTAATCATGCTGAGATGTCACTCGTTTGACTTAAATAAATTAAATAAACAAATAATTTCATTGTTAATTCTACATAAATGATGACCCACCGTGTTTTGGACAATACCATTCAGGGTCTGGAACTCTGGATTTACTCTTTATATAGCCACAAATTTAGACAAGCTTCCTCAATCCTTACGCTGAGCCTGCGGCTAATGCCCCGATCTCAACTGTGGATTCGTGATTTCTTTTCTTTCATAAATAATTTTCTTTTTATATATAGTTAAGAAAGCAAGGCTTAACCCAACTAAGGGAAGCAACAGTGCAGGAGAAAAATAAAATAGTACATGCAACCAAGTACAGTTGCAGCTAAGGCACCTAGCATCAAACACCAAAACAGCAGACCATAGTGACACAAAGAATCAATGCCACTTTTGCACTAGCAAAAATGTTATTTGTATGTGTGTGCAAGAGTGAGTGTCTCGTCACCATTATGTGATGGATGATTGGAAGGGTCATCCCATTCAATAGTGGTATGTGCAAATAACATTGTTGTTAATTACACAATACAGCATGATGAGAATTACACCACGAAAGCACCTAATAAGATAACAGACCATAGAGTAGTGCTACTAGTTTGTGCCAGAACACCAGTAAGGAATTACAGAAAACAGCATCAATTAGGTTGCTATGGATCTCTTTCCATCGATTTATAATTTTATTAAAACATGGCTTAAAAGGGATAAAAATTGAATTTGAGTTAATTAGAATCAGACTCCAAATTCTACCGTTAAGCTTTTTTTTAATGAATAATAATAATAATAACAATAATAATAAAACAGCACAGACGTACAGTACTCCTATCATTATCATCAGCCACTGTATTCACAGTTGGTGCTTCATAAATCATAACCTTTATGTCTAATACAATATTGTACTAATCAGATTCTCATTATCTTTTCCTACTCACCATTTTGTCTTCCTATATGCTATCACCGTTCACCAACCTTTCGCTTTGATTGTCACCAATAATTTTTGTAAGTGAAATATTAATTAAGGATGTTGTGCCTGTAATGTATCGAACTTTAATTTTGATTATATTCCGGGTTTTGGGATCCGATCGAACTGAAATGACTTTATGCATAAATAATTATTGTCTCAAAAAATATTTATAATACGATATTACCAAAGTATTATAAAAAATTTATTGTGTTAAATTTTCATTAATTTTAAATTTTAAGTCACACTTCCAAATAATAAAATTAGAATTAAATTTATAATTATAATTCATGTTTAATTTTTAATAATTCCAGAGATAAATTTAAAACTTAAAATCAATTCTAAGTCAAAAAGAACTAGAATCAAAACTAAAATTTTATATTACAATTGTAATTTCAATAAAATAATTAATAAATATATTATATATCTTATTTTTTTAAAACTAAATCTGTTAGTACTTATGCCTAATTTTTCTACAACGATACTGACTATATTAGTAATATTTTGTACATTTTCATTTTTCTGAACAATATTTAAATTGAGTATTTTTTTTTTTCAAAAGAAAAATCTGCATGGTTTTTTACACTGCTATGATATAATTAATTTTGGATGAGGATACGGTGTCGCCAATAATTTTTGCATATTTAATTTTTTTTTATTGTTTATTATTACATGAAACTCAATTTACCAAATAAATTTTTTCGTCATTTAAATTGAACGACTATCATTTCTGTATTTTAATATGAGACTGCCACAATGCCATTACGCCATAATTAAATGTCCAGATGAGAGCTGTACAATGAAAAGGGACCTATATTCTAGAAACTTATCATTCTGCTGCGCTAATATTGCATTATTAAAGAATAAAGACGAGTTTAAGTCAGAATTGATCAGTATTGAAAAGAGAGGAGACTTTTTAAAAAAATAAACGGATTAGGACCTCCAATCTGTAAATAATGTAAATGAGGTATGTATGTATGTATTGCTTTCGAGCATCCAACCTCGTAGTGTGAAGCCAAACCAAGGAAATTAAGACAAGTCGTCGCAAGCGTATCTATCTTTGTGTGTCGGTGTTACCAATAGAAAAATATCTGGAAAGTCATCGTCGAATCAAATGGGTTAATTGTGCCCATAATTTTTTATTTTGTTTAATTATAACAAGATAACTTCCGGATCTTGAATTAGAGAAAAGAAAAATTATTTCATTCTAAGGTGATATCATCCCAAATTTTAATGAATATTTAAAAGCTTTAAAGATTTTTTGACCTCCATTCAGTTATAAATATTTGATCACTTTCTTAATGTACCCAAAAAAGTATCACTTCCTTGAATGACGCCAAATAAATTAAATAGTCTTAACTCTTAATTTAAAATATGGAAAAGGAAATATTAAAAAAACTAATGAATAGAAATAAAGAAAAAAAGTTGTGCAAAAGAAAATATTTTTAAAAATTTGTTAGAATACTTGCTGTGTTTTTGGGATTGTTCAATGGGTACAAAAAGGCTCCAAAGTCAAAACTCATCTGCACAAATCAAGGGCTCAAGGCCACAAATTAAACAAATAGACTTTCACCATGTAAAAACTAAAGACTAAAGAAATCAAAGACGACACCAGCACTGAACTGCTGGGGAAAAAAATGGTCAAACCCAACAAGAACTAGATACACCAATTGGTAGATAATTTACGACAAACAGAGTAGCTGCTTTAAAAAATTATTAATTTTCTCTTATTTTTTAGCTATATGTGATAAATAAAAAAATTTAATAAATTAATAATATTCCAAGTATTCTAAAAGAAAATAATTATAGTCGACACAGCATAATTATGACTATTTTTTTTCTTCAACCATTTAATAACTTTCGCGTGCTGTCTTTATCTAATAACAGTGACATATGCCTTGCATTTAATGTGAACGCAATGCATTCACCAGAAATACACACAAATTGACTCGAATACCATGCGCGATAAAAGTTCTTATAAATTATAGTGTGTGAAAAGAAAACAAAAAGAGATATAAGTGGCGTACTAAGATGGGTTGACTTGAAGAATAGCATTCGAAAACCACGTCAACTGTATATCTTTGATGCTTCTAATTTTGAAATCTGAATGCAGTGGAAGGAATTTGTCATACCATAGTTGACAAATTCAGTAAGACATCAGTCATAACTCGTGGAAATGGAAGTAGGAAGAGGATTTGTTCGTTTGGTTTTTTTTTTTTTTTGTGTCTATCAATTTAAATTTAATCATCCTTACATAAAAGTGGATAGGATCCATGTATAAATCACGTGTCCTATTAAAATTCAAGTTTTACAGAATTTATCAAATAAAATATCAAATTACAATCATCGTTCATTCTACAATGGGTACTGGTACAGTGGTATCTAAGCAAAAACCTTCAAATAAATAACAAAAAAAAAAAAAACAAATAATTATGCATGCATGTAGCACGCTCAGTCAAGCAATAGGCCAATAGCACAACGAAGAAGGTTCTAAATCACTAGACTGTGTACAGGCGCCTTGAAGGGAGATGTTTCTATTTCGCTAAGAAAATAAATAAATTAAATAACTAAAAGCAAAACACATCTCCAACTCACCAAATTAATCAAGATAATTGTCCAAGCAGCTCTGAAAACCTTATAGAAGTCTCAAAAACAAGCTGATTACCATAGTAATACGGTATTTTGTTAAAAAATTAACGCAAGCGCGTGACCATTTTTGGTTTTTGCTGTGAACCCGCAAGCACGTGATCCTGGCAGTAACTTAAATGAGCAAAGGATTTTTATGCTTCCAAATTGAAGTAAAGGATTTTTGGTGCCCAAATGAAGAATCCACTGAACGTGTAAAATAAGACGCCCATGGCCCACCTAACTCGGAGCACTTTTTTTCAATTGGCTCTCGCTCAAAAAAAGTAATTTATCCCGAAAATTATATATATATATTTTTTAATATGGTCTTGTACGTCAGGGAGTGACCTGGCCAGCAAACTCCCCCTATCCTTTCAAACAAAGGGCTTTTCATGAACTGACTCGGTCCAAAGAATTGGATTGTGAAATTTAAGCAATATATTTTTGGGGTTAGTTTGGATTATATACTTAGAATTATTTTGGTTCAATCTTTTGTGGTGCGTTTATTTTGATTCAACTTAAAATCAAATATTTCTTTAAAACTTATATCTGTTTCAAGAAAATTAGTGATAAATTATAAGACTTTTTTTTTATTTCTATTAATATATTTCACATAATGTATGTTTCATTTATATTTCTTTTATTTGTTTTGAGGTATAGATTACGAAATATTTTTTCAATTTCATTTCTTACATTTAGAATTTTATGACCTTATCCTTATGTCCTTTTTTTTTTTCTTTTAAATGTCGATTGACTCCATCTTGACTTAAAGAAATGACTAAGTAAAAAAATTGATTTGAATTCGACTTCACTTTAACCCAACTTAGCTAATTTGTCCTTTGTACACCTCTACTAGAAATCATTTTTCTACCTATGAGAATCTATATAACTCATCATGTATATATAAACTTTGCTTAAAACGAATCTCAAATAACAAAAGAAATAGAAATGTGTTACCTCCGAGTGAGGCAACCTTGGTTTCCGGGGTTGATCGCGGTGGTCGACTCCAAGCTCCGGCGGCGGGGGTGCCTGCAAAAAGCACTCCGACGCCCAAGTCAGTAATTGTGGGTCACTATAGAAGGTGGTTAAGATTGCATACCTTTTATCACCCCCTCTGCATGCTTTTATATTCGTTCATTTCTCTTGCGTGGAGTTTTTAGGGCTGACGTGTACAGTGCGGATGGCATCCCAATCGTCTCGATGAAATTTGGATAAGACGCAGAATCTGAATAGTACCTCCACCGTCGCATTTAAAGTAGTTTATCAGCTCGAATATTCTCCCTCGGAAGCGCGTGGTCGGACATTGATCCGTCCTTCTTCCGAGGTGACGGGGTGATTCTTCCAGTTCGGAGTCTTCCTGCTCCGTCTGAATCCTCGCCCCTAGGTTTAATGGGGCTAGGCCTTATGATCGCGAGCAGTCTGGTCGTGGTCCGTTCTCGTTTCGACTTCTACCACCCAAGGGCGGGAACCGGACTCCCGTCGGAAACAAAATGGTATGCACCCAGACCTGCTCAAAACTTAGTGTATGTTCAGGTTAATGTTAATCAAATAAAAACTATGAATCAAATAGTGTAAATTGAATATCAACCTGTCGCTTTAATTTTGGGCATACACTAAGGCATGGGTTAGTATTGTTATAGCTCCCAAAAAAACTGTTGAGTTTTTTAGACTCCCAAAAAATTACTTTATAAAATTTATAATAACACTATTTAATAAAATAATTCAAAAGTTACTCTTAATAAGCAAGAGTCATTATAGTGGTGTTTGGTAAATATTTTATAAAATGACTTTCAAAATATAAAATAATTATGATGGATATAAATATTTGTGGGAAGAATAAAAAACTACAAGTTGTAATCAATAGAAGGATAAAATTAGATTTTTATTAAAATTCAAGGATTATATTGATTTTTTCAATTTTTTTGAATTCTAGAGAGTAGAAGCTAGTTTTGAAAAATAGCCATGGCTCTTAAACAATTGGGAGCAAAAATACCTTGTTTTTTTTGTTTATCAAACAAAAAAATTGACTTATATTTTTTATAAATTAGAGCAAAACATTATCAAATCCACCCTAAGTCTTGGGACAGAGACTATAAAACCTTAAAATACATGCCTAAGCTAAACTCTCACATAAAAAAAAATGCTTAAATTAATTAAATTTCAATATATTTGTAGCCTCTCAAGTTGTAATTTAGACTGAAGAAAAATAAAATACTTTTTGTTAGATCAAGTCTTTATAATTAAGTATAAAATCACATTAGCTAAAAGTCTAAAAGTATAGATAAAAGGAAATTAAACAAACCCAGGCCTCCGTCTTTCCCTTCTCTTGCTGTCCCAAATTATTGTTTTTAACCTGACTATGACAGTGCTTTCATGAAAGAAGAAAATTAAGTTAATTTAGTGCGTAATTGCATAATCAATGGAAAATGTGAGCCATAGAATGAAGTTCAACAGGAAAGCACGTTATGGCCCATCCAAAGCATTTGCTTACCCGACTTGATCACTTGGTAAGAACATGCCGCATAAAACAACAAAGGATCAATGACCCTGGTTAAGGATCAGAACCTGGCCAGATACAATTAATCGCATGCTGATTTATAACTTGTACAATTGCCTAGGCTTAAAGACGAACCGATAATAATTACCCTATCAGAGACGTGCAGAAGACCATGGACACACACAACACATAATTAATCCGACCCCAATTCACAGGGCGAAAATGAACCATGCATTTATTAGTGGTCCCATTCCAATACTTTGGTCCCATGCTTTGGGGCTTTCTACACATTTCCAAATGCTTTCTACCTCTAATATGCATTTGATAGATATTCTAACTTCAAATTTTATGCTAGCGTGAATCAGTAAAGGACTAGAAGATGATATTTTATACTGGCAAGTGTATGTACAAAATTTTCTGTCAACCAGCTAATTTGGTTTTAATTAGAATATATATAGATAAGTGTAGAGGTGAGCATGTGCATGGATAAGTTAGGTCTGCTTAACCAGTTGGTTGGTTAGTTTTCTTTTTTTTTTTTTCAAAATCCAGTTTGTATTTAGATGTTTTAGATTTTTTTTTAAAGAAATTGAATATTATTCATTCACTTAGTAGGTTAACTTTTCATAAGATAAAACATTAATTTAAAGACAAATCACAGTTAATTAAGACTCAATAATTAATAAGATAAATATTAAATAAACACCAACAATCTAATAAGAGGCATACGCCCTCAATGATCTACATTTGCAATATACAGATCCACTGGCTTGTGCACCGGGTGGTCCACAATGCAAAGTTTTTGTTTCTTACCATTAAGCGTATAGCTCTTTTTTTTTTTTTTAAAAATTTTCGGTTAACTGATTAGAATAAAAATTTACATGGCTTGAGAGTTGTAATTATTAAGCATAAATATAAAAATATCACTCAATTGTTTGACTTTTCCTTAACAATTTTTATTTACTCGTCCTGATTTGATTTCATAAATCCATTACATTCTAAATTTTAAAAAAAATATTAATTGTTATTTTTATTTTTTTTTCTAAAACTGTAATTTTTATTTTGGATTGTAATAACAAAAAAGTGTTAGGTTATTTTAGAAATTATGATATATATTTTTATAAATATATATTACAAAATAAGTAATTTTTAAATTTATTTCTATAAATCTTAATAAATAATTTTAAAAATATTTAATACTAAATAAATAATTTATTTAAAATATATAAAAATAAAAATTCTTACAAATATCATATCTAATAATGTGATTTTTAAAATTATAATTTTAAACTTTGAAATAAAAGTCTCTTAAATAAAAATACGTCTTCAACTTGAGAATTTCTGGGAGGTTACACGGCTGTGACAGAGGGCATTTTTTTCTTTTTGGGTCAGAGGGCATTTTTATCTGTGTATTAGGGATCCCAAAATGTTGTGGGTGTCATGTCAAGTTGAGGTGGCCGAGCAATGTTGATGACGCGGTGAATGACGCACGCCTCCATGCTATTCTCAAACCTTACGACATACCGCACAAGATCATAGCACCTTGAGAAAATGAAATAGAAAATGACCGTAAATACCGAAGTTTCCCTATCCCCACCTCCACGCTTTCGCCCCACCTTCATCCTC
Source organism: Dalbergia cultrata (assembly GCA_031216105.1). Taxonomy (NCBI): domain Eukaryota; kingdom Viridiplantae; phylum Streptophyta; class Magnoliopsida; order Fabales; family Fabaceae; genus Dalbergia; species Dalbergia cultrata. The sequence goes on along the minus strand of JAVHNL010000221.1, from coordinate 106,749 downwards.
TACAAGCCTCAGCCGCGGTATAAAAAGAAAATATACATATGCAATAATAACAAATAATAATAATAATAAAAAACCCTCGATTTACTTTTCCCCTTTGTCACTTTAACGTTTGGACTGAATTGCAGGCCATCCTCGAATCAAATTAAATCTCTGTCTGCTAATGATATTAAACAATTATCGAAAGCGACAAGGAAAATTTTGGTACACACAAACAAGTTTATTATATATTCATTAGCAAAAGCAGTGGTGCATTTATTTTACGTAGTTAGTTAAATGCTTTATGGCTGGCCACTCCAGTTCCAGCGTGTGTCGACTGTAAAGCAGAAACACGAGCGCACAATCTCCATTGTCGACTTCACCAACGTGGATTTTCTTTCCTTCTTCGGTTTTCTGTTGACAGAAATCTATGAACGTGTAAACCAACAGGTCTAAGGTACATCCACGGCAGAAACAACTAACTAACAGGCATATACAGTAGACAGTAGACACCTCCTTCCCATCTATTTATAACTTTTGTAATGAATAAAAATATGATTTGATTTTAATACTTTAAAGCAGTAAAATTATTCTAAGCAATTATGTCATTGAATATTTTAATTTACATCGTTTTTTTATTTAATAAATATGAGAGTCAATTATAAAGTTGTATGATAATACGCATCAAAATTAAATAAAAATATTATTAATTAATTGAGTTTATAGATTTAATTTTAATGTATTAATAGTATGAAATAATTTTAAATTGTTTTCCAATTATATTTATGATATTCAATAAATATCATTGATTCATATATCCATTACTTAAAAACTTATATAAATAATTTTTTTTATTAAAATACATTTTAATTTCATTTTACATTGTTAGTATACAATTTTGATACATTTTTAGTGTTAAATTTTTTACAGTATCATCCAATCAAATTTTCATATATGCATGATTTATCAACAAATAAAATTAACTTCCACACCTATTATTTAAAAGATATATGAGTAAAAATAACTAAATAAATAATATAATTTTTCTCACATTTTCAATATATCAAAATTAAATATAATATTAGTTGAGACTGTAGTATAGTGATTGTGGTTGTCTCATGCACATTTAAATGGATGCTCTACTATTCCTTCTAAGAAAAATTTATAGTCTTCGTGTCTTTGTTAATATATAGATATAATAAAAATTAAAATAATTTGAGATATTATGGTTTTTCCGGATACACAGCATTTATTAATGAGGAGTACTGGAGGGGAGAGTAACATTAAAGTTATTTTAAGCGAGGGCAAGGAGAGAGAGTTAATTTCGCACGTTAACAGCAGGCAGAAAGACAGACAGACACACACACACGTACTACGCGCAGACACAGCACAAAGAGGAAAAGGAGCTGAGTATAGACAGAGAGAGAGAGAGAGAGAGAGAGTTAAAAAGCTTTCTCTTTCTAAGAAATTGCCACGTCAGTTATCCATCCAACCACCGTTTGCTGTCCCCCCTCTCTCTCTCTCTCTCTATTTCTCTCTCTTCCTTCCATCCATCCTTAGCCGTTCCTCCACTGTACCCATAACCCCGCCCCCTTCCTTCCTTCTTCTTTTCTTCTCCTCTCCCCTCCCCTCTCCTCTTTCGTCGTTTCTTCCTCACTCCCACCTAACAAAACCCCACTCTCTCTTCCTCTTCTTCTTCTCAATTATTCTTCAGAGACTCTTTCTTCTCACCAAACCCCTCCTCCTGTTCAAATTTAGAATGCCCACTTGGTGGGGTAAGAAGTCCAGTAAGACCAAGCACCAACAACAGCAACAACAACAAGTGCAGCAGCAGCAGCCACATGGCGGCTCACGTCACTTCACCTTCATCAGAAACAACGCTGCTGTTGCTGCCAAGAAAGGTGGCAAGCCCAACAACAGCTTCGACGACGTCGTCTCCACCGGCTTCTCCCGCAACTCCCCCAGGGTCAGCAGGGATTTCTCTTCCGCCGCCCTAGCTGCTGGCGGCTGCGGCTCCTCTTCCGGGTTCTCCTGCTTCGATTCCGAGGAGAAGAAGGGGCTCCCCTTGCCTCGCCCCTCCGTCTCCTCCACCCAGAGCTTCGGCAACGATCAAGGATCTGCATCCGCTTCCTGCTCCAGTGTCAGCTCCACTGGCTCCTTTGATGATCATCCACCCACCCCTCGCTCTCAGATCAATGCCACCAGGTTCGTCCCTTATCATCAATAAAGACAAGATTCCGTCTTATTTCCCCTCTTTTTGTAATCTTTATATTCCTGTTCTGGGTCTGGATCGGATTTGTGAATTTGTACTTATGGTGAACTTAATTTGATTGATTGATTGTTATTTTTTTTCTCCTTTGTTGACTTGCTGTTGAGGATGTGCTGTGGCAAAGGTAAGAGCAATCATTGATCAGTGATCAGATAAAAGTGACTTTTACTCCGGAGCCTTTAGAGAGAGAGAGAGAGAGAGAGACTTTGGCACTGTTGCCTTTTCCCTTCTCTCTCTCCATTGGGATTGGGTGTTGCACAGTATAGTTGGACCCGTAATTGCCTTTCATTTATGGGTTTGGACGATCCCTTTTCAGTTTTAGTTTTGCAGAGGCTATACTCAAAATCAGAATTTGTAACAAGGCCAGGCCTGCCGCTACCTTTTTACCTCTGTCACATGATTGTAGACTTTTCTTTCACCCTTTTCTTGCCCTTCAACTTTCCCTCAATTTTTATCATATTCCCCCAACTGGAGTTAACCTGTTTTGCAAAAGGGTTCTGTCTCGCCCCTCAGGTCTATGTATGTCTGCGCATGCCTTAATGCAATTTTCTTCCGCTATTTGTGTTGGAAAAATTTCCCACCTCTCTCCATCCAGATTAGATTATTCTTTCTGCTCTGTGAGTAACGATTTATAATTTAATTTGTGGTTTGAAGAATCTTTTAGTGTTGCAAATTCGGTGTTAAAAGCCTGAATTTGCAATTCCGGACTTACTGAATGGATTCATTTGGGGGAAAATGAAGATCTATATCTTGATGGTCAGATTTGTTAATACCAAGCCCTATCCTTTTTTTTTCTGTAGAGTATATATTAGCTACCTGCTCCATATCCTTTTTATTTATTTATTTATTTATTTTCTTCATGTAGTAGATTAACTACCTGCTCTTCCCCCAATATATGATTCTGGCTTCTTACTTAGTCATTCCGATGATGTATATGCTTACTGTTGTTAAACTATTATAATTCGTTCAGTGATACTAGATGGTTGTAATTATGAAACATCTCAGACTGATAAGTGATAATCTGGACACTCATTTTATCACCGACAATTAGGGGAATTAAACATAGAGAAAACACACTTTGCTGTTTCTTTATAAGGGTGGTTCAGTGAATCGGTGTTCTCCTCCAGTCTGATGCTAAACTAATCGATGCCATTTCTTTATGCTAGAGGACAAGGCGACATGAAGTTCAAAGTGAGGTCAAAAAGCCCCGGTCCTGGTTCAAGAGGGCCAACCAGCCCTACGTCACCGCTTCATTCGAGGTTGCATGCTTTTAGTCTTGACTCCCCTACAGGCAGGCAAGAAGATGGAAGGAGTGAATGTCATCCATTGCCTCTTCCGCCAGGCTCTCCTACTAGTCCTTCATCTCTTTCCAACACACGAGCAAATGGACTGCTAGAAAACACTACCAGTAACCTGTCCAAGTGGAAGAAAGGAAAGCTTCTAGGACGTGGAACATTTGGCCATGTTTATGTGGGATTCAATAGGTATTTTTTTTTTTTAAACGTAGGAAATTTACTATCATTTGTCTTCTGGGTTAGCCTGTAACAACTTTGTATCACGCATAATTTTCACCTCTGTTGTAGATTGTGCTGTCTGATGTTTGTAATCTGTTGGCAAATCTTTAGGTTACAAAAGAGTTATTATCATACCAGTTGTCATTGGCAATAAGTACATCTTTGTTCAGTGTTAACAGAATGATATCATCAGCCTTTTTCAAAATGTGCACTGTGCCCAAATGTCCATATTCTGAACATATTACTGAGGCTATGTATATTCTGCTTCTAATGTTTGTTCTACCTCACTAAAAGGCTTATGTTGCAACTTTGATAGTGAAAATGGACAAATGTGCGCAATAAAAGAAGTCAGGGTTTTCTGTGATGATCAAACATCAAGGGAGTGCTTCAAACAACTTAATCAGGTAATTTTGTTGTTTTTTCAGAATATGCAAGCACCATGCTTTAAGCCTTTAACACATACTATAGTACTTTTGCAGTTGTTTGCACAGTTGTATTGGAGGCTGCTTTAAGATGCCCTGCTATCATGCGGTATTCTATAAATTATAACATATTCTCTATGGTTTTGCAGGAGATAAACTTGCTTAGTCAGCTTTCACATCAGAACATTGTCCAATACTATGGGAGTGAGTTGGTATGCTGAAATTATTCTAAGTTTAGAATCCTGGATTCAATGTATATACATGTTATAGCCATGTGCACACACAGAGGAATAAAAATAATTGATGAATATGAATGAGATCCATTTATAAATAAATATATGCCATGTTTGCAGGGAGAAGAAACACTATCTGTTTATTTGGAATACGTCTCTGGTGGCTCTATTCACAAATTACTTCAGGACTATGGGGCATTTAAGGAACCTGTTATTCAAAATTATACCAGGCAGATTGTCTCTGGACTAGCCTATCTTCACGGTAGAAATACAGTGCATAGGTAATTTGGTTATTCCTACTTTTTTTATAACATTAAGTTGCTGCTTCTCTACTCTCAAATAATTTATGTGTTTCTACAGGGATATCAAAGGGGCTAACATACTAGTTGATCCTAATGGTGAAGTCAAGCTGGCAGACTTTGGAATGGCTAAACATGTAAGTGTATCATATGCTGTAAAGAATGAATTGCTTCTAGCTCACTTCAATAGTGAATACTGAATAATTATTATTTCTGGTACGAAAAAGTTAGACAGTGCTCAAATTGTAAAATTTATGGACAATGGACCCTTAACAATACTTATTTTGTTAAAGGTTAAAATTTGTAGTTCTACTCATCTGAATGTCACAGATATATTCCTTTCCTTTCTCTTGGGAGCACATGCTTCCTCTCACAATTTTGCACACACACACACACAGATTATGAGATCAAGAACACAAATTACTCTCACATATGCATTACTCTCTTGTCTCTATATTGTCTTTTTCTAATTTAAGGCTATATGAGTTGCGAGCATACTGGTAGGAAGCAAATCTAGTTTAGAGAGCTTCCAAATGTAGAGTTTTCTGTTTTGGTTGATTTATGATTCATGATGGGGATCATCTCTGAAATGTGCCTGTTCTGAACCAGATAAGTGCTTCTGCCTCAATGCTTTCTTTCAAAGGAAGTCCATATTGGATGGCACCTGAGGTAAAGATTTTCCCCCGTTTCAGATCTTTATTTATTTATTTTTTTGGAAGTATGCACCTCCTTCCCTATTCTTCATCTCTCTCTGCTCCACTGTATGTAGTAATGAATCCTAATGTTTGCTATCTTAGGTTGTAATGAATACAAATGGCTATAGTCTTCCTGTTGATATTTGGAGCTTGGGATGCACAGTTCTCGAAATGGCAACATCAAAGCCTCCTTGGAATCAATATGAAGGGGTGCGATATTGGATGTTTAGAACAAGCATTTATTTTCACATTTGTTATGATCCTGTTTGAAGATTTTGAAGGACAAAAATATATATATATTTGTTAATGTTGGATTAAACAGGTAGCTGCAATATTTAAAATTGGTAATAGCAAAGATATGCCCGAAATTCCTGAGCATCTTTCAAATGATGCGAAGAGCTTCATTAAGTTATGCTTACAAAGAGATCCATCAGCTCGCCCAACAGCCCAAGAGCTACTAGCTCATGCCTTCATTCGGGATCAAGCGGCAACAAAAGCTGCAACTGTCAGCATAACCAGGGATGCTTTCCCCTACATGCTTGACGGAAGCCGGACACCGGTATAGTCTTTGACGCTTAATTATTTTCTTTGAGAAGTTTATGTTGCTTTGGCTTCTTGGCTGCTGGTTCCCACACAGGGTAGCAAAATCATAGTAGTGTTCCATTCTCAAAAGTTAACACGTTGCAATTGTCTTAGAGTTTGGAAGTCTCAGTCATTTGATGTCGTCCTGGACAACATGTTAGAATGATATACAATTACTTAGTATCAACATACATGATTGTTATATTTGCAGAGCTGTAATACTATGTCAGGATTATTTCTGTAATATGTAGGTGACTTTATCTGTTTGGTATTATCTGGAGGATATTACTGTGGGCAGTGTGGGGCTGGAACTAACCTTCTGATTGTTTGGATCAATTTGCAGCCAATTGATGTTCTTTCCCATAAGATGAGTACAACTTCACTTGATGGAGATTATGCAACAAAGGCAGCCCTTCCAGCCTCACGAGCAGTACGGAGCCCAAGGTAAAATATCCAACCTGATGTTATATATAAATTTATGATTAAGGTATGATTTTAAATCTCTCTATATGATTTTAAATATCTGTCTCTATATATATATGCATCATGTTTGTCTAAGTTACTTGGACTGGTTGGCTATTGTAATTCCCATGTTCAGAGATAACGCAAGAACGATCGCATCTTTACCAGTATCTCCCTGTTCGAGTCCTTTGCGACAGTATGGACCAGCGCACAAGAGCTGTTTCCTTTCTCCTCCTCATCCATCTTACACAATGATGGGACAAAATACCCTACCGTCACATCTGGTTAGATCGAACGCCGCCGCATTCACTCTTGATCCTTGGCATGAAACATCTCTTTACAGACCCCACACACACACACCCGGTGGATCCCCTAGAACGAGACTCATTTGAGTTGCCATTTGTAAATTCAACAACTAAAATCTTCCATGGTTTCCCCAGCGTGCATTGTGGTCCGTGGTTGAACTCTATATCTAAAAGATTGTGGTTGATTCTTTATACGTGGAAAACTATACGGCTATAGAAGTGAGGGGTAGGAGCACTCAATGCAGGTATATTAGACTGGGGAGACTGGCTTGCTACTTGTAACAATTTATTGATTATTGTAAATGCAAGGGCTTACTGTGTTTGTAGTGACGTTTATGTTGTATATTTATAGTTCATGGCAAAAGGACAAAAAAAAGGGTAATTTTTCAAACATACTCTTTCTTTTCTCAAATTATAATTTATAGTCAGACTTGAGAGTGACAAGTGTATTGTTTGTTAGCAGGCCTACAAGTAAGTGTAATGGCTTGAAAGAGTTCCGTTTGTCTGTCCCGAATGCCCAGAGTATTTGAAAGCAATTTATGTCAGGCAGGAATTTATAATTGATATTAATGAGTTTATACTTCCCATTTAGTTTTACGGCTACATTTTTTGGGGGTTGTGTGGTCTGGATGCAATGCAAACTAGATTAATGATCCATAAAGTTAGTCAAAAAACAACGCAGATGAACCTCTTTTTTCAGCTGTTATTTAATTTATACACATCAACTGAGTAAGTAGTATGTTAATCTAAAGGCAAAGAGATACTCAAGTGGTTGCTGTTAGTTAATTACCCTTATCTTAATTTTACAATACCTCAGAAGCAAGAAGGAAAGTAACAGGTTTATAGATGCCCGAGTGATACTATTGGGAAAATGGTTAACTCCATATTTTATCTTACAATAATTTTATAACGATTAGTAATGTACATTTTATATGCAATATGATATTAATAAGTTACTATGATATAAATAATTAACCATCTAAAACTTTCTAATATAAAAATGTTAAGAGTCGATGTATATTTGGGTCTTGCAACTTCTGTAATCGTATTCATGAACCCGAACGAATATGCGTGACCCGAGACCGAGAAGAAGCGGTAAATTTATTTATTTATATTTACCGCGAAGATTCCTTCCGCGGGAAGCCTCCTGATTTCGAACCAAGCGTGGTTGTATTTTCCTCAACCCTCGGCCACAATGTCGCGCCGCCCGGTTCGACGAATTTTAAATTTGTATGAGTTGCCGAGTTCGTTAATTTGTTTTGATTGATTCATTCATTCATGTCAACTGAGTGGATGACGATGTTTTGCTATTATGTTATTGTTAATTGTTAATCATCGAAGAAGAAGAAGAAGAAGAAGAAGATGCCGATCGAGATGCCGAAAGGGCTCCCATTCTCGGTGGACACGTGGAGTCCTTCATCCATGGCATCCAAGAGGCACCATTTCCTGACCCATGCCCACAGGGACCATTCCTCCGCCATCACTTGCCACTCCTCCTTCCCCATATACTCCACCACTCTCACCAAAACCCTCCTCCTCCACCATTACCCTCAGCTCGACGCTTCCTTCTTCGTCTGCATTGAGGTCGGTCAGTCCTTGACCCTCCATGACCCTGCTGCTGGCCCCTTCACCGTCACCGCCTTTGACGCCAATCACTGCCCTGGTAATCATTTCAACTCATTTCTCTTCAATTACCCGATTTCCACTTCTTCCTATGAACTCACATGTTCTGTTTCATCAGTATATTTTTGTGTTTGATGGGATTTTATTTATTCCATTTGTTTTGTTTGCATTGTTTGTTCAGGGGCGGTGATGTTCTTGTTTGAAGGCAAATTTGGGAATATCCTGCACACGGGAGATTGCAGGCTTACCCCTGACTGTCTGCGTAACTTAACTGATAAATATGTTGGGAAGAAGGGAAAACAGCCACGCTGCCCGCTTGATTGTGTTTTCTTGGATTGTACTTTCGGTAATTTCTCTCAGGCGATGCCTACCAAGCATTCAGCAATTCAACAGGTGCTTTCTTCTTTCTTTCTTTCTTTTTGGTTTTTTCCCTCTGCTTTCTGTTACCTGCATTCAGCGCAGGCCAAAAAACTTGAATATAGTTGATTTCAACCAGAAGTCTTTCTAGATACCAACACAGATTATTGATGCATGTTGAAACTTGAATATGTCGTACCGGATGTTATATATGTATTTATTTCTTGTAGCAATTTCACACTTCCAATGTATTACTCGGTGCATATTATTAAGGTTTTTTTTTTTTTCCTTTCTTAAATAAATTAAATTGAATCCATCATTCTGCAATATCATTAATTCATTTTGACCGACAATGATGCCATCTCAAACTTCACCTGATGCAACTATGAAGCAGGTTATCAATTGTATATGGAAGCATCCCGATGCATCGAGAGTGTATCTAACCTGTGACATGCTCGGTCAGGAAGAGATCCTTGTTAACGTTTCCCGAACATTTGGAGCCAAGATATATGTGGATAAAGCTAAGGATCCAGAATGTTTCAAGAATCTAGAACTTACTGTTCCTGAAATCCTTTGTGAAGATCCATCTTCTCGTTTCCATTTGTTTGATGGATCTCCAGGACTATACGAGAGAGCAAAAGCAAAGCTGGCTGGGGCCAAGGAAACTCTTCAGCCTGAGCCTCTTATTGTTCGCCCTTCTACACAGTGGTATGCTTGTGAAGATGAGTTCTCTGATGTTGAAAACACAATAAAAAAGAGGATTAATGAAGCAGTTAAGGATCAATTTGGTGTCTGGCATGTCTGTTATTCAATGCACTCATCCAAGGAAGAATTGGAATGGGCACTTCAACTTCTTGCACCTAGGTGGGTTGTTTCAACAACCCCCAACTGCAGGGCTATGGAGCTGGGTTATGTTAAGAAACATTGCTTTAAATCTAAAGTAGCCCTCAATAGCTCTTTATGGAAGCTTCTGGATATGACTATGGAAGCTTCAGATGATATTGATACATTGGTCAAATCAGTAAGTTGTTATCCTCTGGTCGAAGGGATACCAAAGCCTTGTGCACAACCTGAATCACCAGTTAAACAGGGCACGGACACTAAAATACCTGTGTCTCTTCCTCGCCAAAGCTTGCCTGTCACTTTATTTGGGAGAGCAAGGCTGAGTCTCCAAGATGCTGCATTTTCACGAGAAGGGTGTAATATTTTACCTGCTAATGTCCTTTCGCAAACAATTTCAAGTGATGCAGGACAAAAATCCTTGAACACTGAGGAGGATGCTGATGTCAAATGGGAGAGGTTGCCGAAAAGAAAAGATTCCCATCAAGTTAAGTATCAACAATCTGAGGTTCAGGAAACAAGAGTTAATACAAGTGCCTCTTACTTGAATGTTGGACCTTTGGGCATGAGCGGAAGTGTCAGAAAGTTGTACAGGTCAATGAATGTTCCTGTGCCTGAACCTCTTCCCTCCTTAGTGAATCTCATGAAATCCAGTAAACGTGTTAGGAGGGGTATTGATTGATGGTTTACCAATTACCATTCTGGGAGATGTCTATAGCAGTATGATTCTTGAGATTTTATAGGAATTTGTTTTGTATCACTTTTCAAACTACCATGTCTGCTGCAACAGTGCTTGACAAGAAGCTGTGAGATGGAAGGGAAGAATTGCTCAAGCACCACAGAAGTGTTGCCAATCTGTTGAGTAAGCATTACTGTAATAGGTATTCTTCTTCTCTTTGAATAAGATGCACCAAAGGATGCATCACATACAGGAATTACAATGTGGAGGAGCTCGTGCATGTTGGAGTATGATGGCAGTTCAAATAACTGTCTCTAATGTATTACACATACAGACAAGTTTGAGGCCTGACAAGGAGCAGCAGAAGTCAAGCAGCAAGCATTTATATCCAATTTGAGCGGAGAGATTCATTCTAATTTTCTAGCATGTACAATAAATTGTGTTGCTGTGTTCTACACTAACAAACATTGTTTTACTGATTCAGCAGTTACATGTGCAAATGAATATATTCATTTCATTTCTCATCAATTTGCTGATGATTGCTTTAGCAATGTATCAGAGCTTTAACCTTATATTTATTAAGAATAGTGAGGCACAAATACAATGATAGTTATCACCAAAAATTCAGATGGTATTCCAAACCAAGCTTCTTTAATCATACTTTCTACTATAGAAAACAAATTATTATTGGCCTAATTATCATCGCTCTGTACTCCGACTGCAGATCATAGTCTCTCATAATCGAGCTTCTCTGACTGCAAGCAAAAAAGAAAGAGTGAGGTAACCTTGTCACTTTAAAAGCAGAAAAAATGAAAAGAAACGTGTCATGTATTAAACATGACGAAGCTGGGCAATTTACAGTTACTACTGAATCAGTAAAGGGGTGGGTCTTCTATTGAGCAGAAGAGCGTTATAATATTTTTATTAGATATAAAATAAGGCCAGTAAGACATGCAAAATTGGCACTTAGATGGTAGCAGCCATTGGAACCACTCGAACCGTACCTTGATAAGCATGTCTGTAGGAAGCCAAGCCGGAGCAGTGGGGATCCCTACCCATGCAATCTGTCAATTTAAGCAAGAGTTCTAGTCAGAATAAAATGTTAAGCACTTTACGAATATTCCGAGAAAGGAGTGCATCATATGCCATGCCGTTGATTGCTCTAATCTTAGCTTTGCTTGACCTACAGAACATCATTGTCATCATAAGGAAGAAACAGATTTTATTCTTGCAGTCCCCTCTTCTTGGATTTATCAGAAAAACATGTGACTGGCTTATTCCTTTCTTTTCTCTGTTCCGTAATGTATGAAAAGAAAGGTGAGGGTGGGATAGATACAAGTCACTTACAAGTGCATACTCTCCAGTTTCAAATATACGGATATCCAGGACCTAGAAAAGTTTCAAACTTTCAGTTAGATTACAAGAAAAACAGCTGTAGGATGCAAGAATAGTTTGACATATTGTGCTGCTTACGCACCTCACCACGGTCTTCATAAATGTAGTCTAATCCTTTGTAATAAGGTGGGTGCCCAACAGAAAGATACTGAAACATTACATACATTAAACTTTGGAGAAGTCAGTATTCACAATTAGAATTTCACTATAATCCAAACCAAGCCAAGCCAATAACTCCCAAAGGAAACTGTGGATTGTAAAGCAGATTCAAAGAAAGGTATAAAATAAAATGATTGCCTCTTTACATTGATGCTATTGAGGTATTTGTCCTTGTCCACCCTCACAATCTGACCTTTCTTCACTGCCCATAACAAAAAGGGACACACAATGGTCAGAGACTCAAAGTAGAAGTAAAGGGAAAATACTTGTTCAATCAATGGTTATTTGACTCACTGGAATAAACTGGTTTCTTGGGAGTCTTAGGAGCAGCTGTTGAAGACTGATCATTAGAGGACCCTTCACTCTTTGTCTGTGGAGCTTTTTGGCCCTCTGGCTCACCTGATTGCACTGCACGAATCAGTGGGAAATGGACTTGTCTTCTTCTCAAAGTTTGTTGGAAGCGGGTAGCGCAAGAAAAAGGAGTGTGGCAGAGAGTTACACAGAACGCCATCAGCAGAGAGAGAGACACAGTGCCCCAAGTGTCCCAAATTCCATGCTAGAGATAAGAAGAGAATGGCACACTTTCAGTTGGACAAAAATCAGTTGGTGACGCGGCAAACTTAGCAAATCAGAGCATGCCACGTCAAAAGGAAAAAGAGGACCCATATGTCCATTTGTAAAAAGTTTTGACCCACGTAAGAATTTCAATTCACCTGCACAGTATTTGCATTTTTTCCAACTGAACTCATATATTAGTTACTAATTTCTTTCAGACGTAGAATTATTTGGATTTTGCAACATCTTTTCATACATACGTCAAAAAATCTATTCCTTGGTTAACAGTTTAAGAAGTCCAACTAAATATCTAAGTGTAATGAGCCGAATGGTTTCCTGTTTAATGCTTATTTATGTAAGTTAATTAAAGTTGTAAAAGCTGAGCGATTAAAAAGAGGAGGGAAGGGAGAAAACAAGAAGAAAAACGCCTAATAATACTATGAATCTCCCTTCTTCTCTCACCCGCTATGTTGCTCCTCTCTTTTCCGTGGTTCCCAACTCCAGTCCCAGGTTCACCCAAAATCCCATTTTTTCTTTTTCTTTTTCTTTTTTAATTTTTTCAACAGGGCATTTCGTCAAACAGCTTTATCACTGTTTTGGTTGATTTTTTTTTTTTTTTTTTTTTGTGTTTGGATTGTTAAAGGAGCAGTAGTAGTGTGGATAATATCGCCATTGAAGGTCGTAACTTAAATTTCTCTTTCACTTCGGGGCAAGCAAAGACTGTACCTGTTCTTCGGGATTGCTCACTTCGCATTCCTTCTGGGCAGTTTTGGATGCTTCTTGGACCCAATGGTTGTGGAAAATCTACCCTCTTGAAGGTATTCCACCTACTGCTTCTGAGGTGTGAACTAAAGTGAAAATTCCTATGTTCTCTCATAATAATTTGTTGTAATGTAACCATGTGTCTGATGTGCAGATTTTGGCTGGCCTTTTGAATCCAACTTCAGGAACTGTGTATGTGAATGAGCCTAAAAGTTTTGTTTTTCAGAATCCAGATCATCAGGTTCTTTCTTTGTCCCAGATGTTACTTTTTCTTTGTGCCACTTGGTTCATTGGTATCTTTCTTCTAGGCTTCAGGTTCGGTGTTTGACCATTAACAAAGAACTGAAATTTGTTGGATTTGTATGTATGTGAAAAGGAAAGTCACTGGACTTGTTTTCAATGAGAATGAAAATATAAGCTAAAGTTTATGAGTTTGTACAGCATTTTAATTCAGGAACTTCATTGGGTTGAGAGCCATGTTATTGAGGGAGTAGAAAGAAGTTACAGGTTTCATCTTTCAGTTTGCTTGCTGCTCTTGATATCTGTCTGTAGACTTGATTCATAATGAGCTCTTAAAATTTGGTTATCTGATAAAAGTGATATAAAAGTTGAGTTGTTATGCCGTCTTTTTTCTGATGGAAGAATAAATTAACACTGCAACCTGATTGGCAATCACTATTTCCTTAGTTCTTACTGTCATTGCTACTGTCCTGAACTACAACTAGTAGCTGGTCAACATTCTACATTTGAGATGTGATTGACATTGCTTGATCTTCTTGAATTTTTTTTTTTCTTGTAAGCATGCCTTCTTTTTGGTTTGCATCTCAAATGGTACTAAGTAATGCTTAGATTTTTCCATTCTGCTTTCCTTGTTATAGACATTTAGATTTGCATAGACTATAGACATTTCTAGGAATATTCAGGAAAAAAGTTACCGTTGTAAGCTGCACAGACCGAAGTGTCATTCCATGGGGCCTCAGTTTGGTGATTATTTTTTTTTCCCTTTTGACACCAAGCACAATAGACTAAATGTTTTTCTGTTTTTGTGACATGAATTCATATGCAGACACAGCAGAGAAAATATGATATATCCTTTAATTATCTCTTCTTTCCTAGGTCTAGAACTAATAGTATTGAAATGGGAAAAGAGGGAAGAATTTTCTCTATTTGAATATTATCTTAATGTTTAGAGTGCAGTCACAAATGTTGCAATTAGAAAAAGAAATCACAAAATCTACAAGTAAAAAGTTGGTTTTGTTATCAACCTGTAAACACTCAGAAAGATTAACCGAATTTCACAACTTGAATGTGTATGCATGATGTATATAAGAAGTTTGTCAAGTGTGACAATCACATGTTGCAGGTGGTGATGCCTACAGTAGACGCTGATGTTGCATTTGGTCTTGGTAAGTTCAGTTTGACCGATGATGAAGTAAGATCTAGGGTGTCAAGAGCTTTGCATGCTGTAGGCCTGTCGGACTACATGAAGGTACTATGGGCTGGCAGTCTGGAACTTTAACATTAAAACAAATGTGTGAATTAGATAATAAATGAACTTTCACTGTGTTGCAAGGAATAGAGATCTGTCCAAACCCTGAGCGGTGGTCAGAAGCAGAGGGTCGCCATTGCTGGTGCTTTAGCAGAAGCTTGTAAAGTTCTTTTGTTGGATGAGCTCACAACATTCTTAGATGAAACTGACCAGGTGATCTATGAATTGTTATGTTATATGATTGAGATCTTGAAATGGCTGGAAGCAAGTAACTTTTGCCATCTACAAAATTCTAGAAGCAATTGTTGTTCTTTCTTCATATCATTTTCTTTTTTGTAGGCCTTTTGTCTGCATCTGACATATGCACGCTGAGAGAACAATGCCGGTATTGGGCAGTGTCTAGTTTAGCTGTGTTACAACATTTAGCGACGTGTCTTCTTTTTCTAAACATTCTGTTAACTTGAAACACGGGTTTACTTTTCATTCCTACGATTGAATCCATTCATAATAGCAATTGTGAAGTATTAAATAGATAGTTTTGGTTTATACTCGAAACAAATAAAAGATAGATAGTTTTTGTTTAAAGGCCAATACATTCTGATAGATGATATGCACTTTTCTTTAGCTGTGTTGCAACATCCAATTATGTGGGCCTTCTTATTCTAAACATTCTGTTAACTTGAAATGTGACTTCACTTTTCGTGCCTACAATTGAATCTATTCATAATGGCAATTATTCAAGTAGTAGATAAACGGATAGTTGTCGTGTAACACCAACACCTTCTGATAGATGGTTTGCACTTTTCTTGTAAGGTCGGGGTTATTAAAGCTGTCAGGAACTCTTTGGATACCTCTGCGGAAGTCACAGCATTATGGGTCACCCATCGTTTGGAAGAACTAGTGTATGCAGATGGTGCCATCTACATGGAGGATGGGAAAGTTGTCAAGCATGGAGATGTGGCTAGCATAAGGAGTTTCATTGAAGCCAGACAATCCG
The DNA here is from genome assembly GCA_031216105.1 of Dalbergia cultrata. Taxonomy (NCBI): domain Eukaryota; kingdom Viridiplantae; phylum Streptophyta; class Magnoliopsida; order Fabales; family Fabaceae; genus Dalbergia; species Dalbergia cultrata. The sequence goes on along the minus strand of JAVHNL010000221.1, from coordinate 91,136 downwards.
CCTATATTAAACAGATCAATTCCCAATAGGCATTAAAAAATAATAAGAAATTCCATGTTTCTAGAGCACATTTAAAATGAGTGGTTGTGCCTTTTTGTGGAGCACGCATCAAATGTACTATAGGAGCAAGCAAGAACTTCTCAAAATATGATTAGAAGCTTCCAGGATAGGCTCTCTTTTTATTCATCTCATTTTAAACAATTTCTCAAATAAGGATAATATTTGTTTAAAACAAAATTTACCCCTCCCCAGTCCCCATCCAACTTCCTTCCATGATCCCACCTAAACATGCGGCAGGGGGAGCACCCGAAAAAGGAAAAGGGTAAGTCTTGTACGGTATGCAGAAGAGTTACTCAAATCTTATGCTTCAGCTCGATATATTGTAATCATAGTGTTGTAACTTTTTCTGAGTAAATTACATTGATCCTAAAATTTCCTTATTTTGGGGGATGGGGGGGTTGTTTTATTTGGTACTGAAACTAAGCCATTTACACCATGCCTTCACATGGATCATTAGGCCACGATTGACCTTTTTTTTCTTAATACGGCCATGCCATGACTGACTTTTACTTGGCCAATAAAGTTTATAATTAGGGGCTTTAAGTTGACAAGCTTTAAAATATCGATTATCATTCTTCCAGGCCATTACTGGTCAAGATCCAACTGGTACGGTATTTTGGTTGGACTAAACTATACACAATTGTGTCAGCATTTTATTAATATGGGAATATGTTGAGGGGGCTGACTCATCTCATCCACTGGCTGCTGCCACTGAAAGGGATGTTCATCAATAACATTGCGGAGCCGAGTATTTTCTTTTTCTTTTTCTTTCCCAGTTGGAGCGTAACTGAAACAATAGGAAAAGTCCACTAAAACAAAGCATTTAACAATTTGGGTTGTGCTTTCATATGCCCAGTAAATCAGTGGATTCTTGCTCCAAATTCTGATATTTTTCAGTGAAAGATATTTTGGACTTTTTCCTTTGTATAATAAAGACGACATTTTGGGTCAAACATGCTACAATTCTTTGTTGGCAAGTAACCTTAACCTTGTTGGCACATCATCATTCATTCGTTTGTCTTTTGGTACACAACCAAAGCATATTTGCTACAAGCCTACAAGTCAACAACAATCCAACAAGTGGCCAAATTTCTGATATGATTCCTAACGAATTATAAAAAAGAGAGCATTATTATCCCTTTGATTTATTCTATCCTAGAATTGCCTCCCAAAATTGGTTTTCATGTTAATTCAAAGAAGTTAGCAACGCCTACTTAACATTGTTTTTGCGTGTTGGGCATAACGTGATAACACGAAGTTCTTTAAAGGGCTATATATTATTTTAAGCTAACCATAATCATATAATTAAGATACTGCTTTGAGGTTAATTGTAGCAGTTTCATCCGTGGAAATTGGGAAACAAAACAAATGAAACTGGAATCAAAAGGCGCACGTATACACTAGAAACTCAATTTTTTTTTTTCGGTACAGAGAAACTCGATTGAATAACAGCAACAACAACAACAATTAGCTTGTGACTTGAAGTATCCATTTTTATTCAGAGCTATCCTAAACCCAAGCAACAGGGGATCCTGGCCAATCCACAGTTTTTATTGAGAATTGGGAAAGGACAAAGGCACAACAAATACACGAAGTTGGTAGCTTCTTCAAACTCACAGAAGCTTCCACTTTTGAATCTCGAACCCCCCCCCCCCCCCCCCCCCTTTTTCTCTTTGTTTCGTACATCACATTTCTGGGCTCATTCATTTTCCCTCAAAATCGTATCATTGACTCTTCGCCTCCCTTTTCATCCGATTCTGCGGTATTTGAACGATTACTGTCGTGACCCTTGATGGGTTATTCCCTTTGACCATTAACACAGATGGGTTTGTGAAAAGTTCTTTCCTTTTCACATTTTTTCCATAGCTTGAACGCTGTGGAACTCTCTTAGCTTATTTGTTGCCCCGTGATCACTGCAAGCACGCTACTCTCTCAGTGTGAATTCAACTTGTTGCCGTTGAAGCCAACCATACCTACCTGGATCAACACAAAAAATGAAGCCTTCTGCTACAAATGAAGAACACGACGTGGAAAATGGCAAGTCAGAGAAGAACAGAGAGAAGACTCAGAGAAGTAGCAGGGTAGTTAAAGTCCCCAATCAAGCCTTGTTGTCTGGAATTGCATATTGCCTTTCCTCATGTAGCATGATATTGGTTAACAAGTATGTACTTTCCAGCTACAATTTCAATGCTGGGATATCCCTTATGTTGTACCAGGTAACCTGTTTCCTTAAAAAAAAAAAAAATCCTCTCCTTTTTTGTATTTTTTTCTTCTTTCTACTATGATGATGTAATAGTTGACATTTTTTTTTCTTCTTGTGTATGCAGAATTTCATTTCAGTGGTTATTGTTTCTATATTGAGTCTTCTGGGTTTAGTTTCAACAGAGCCACTAACATGGAATTTGATTAAAGTCTGGTTGCCTGTGAACGTTATATTTGTTGGAATGCTCGTTACAAGCATGTTTAGGTATGCTTTCTTCAACTTTGTGGCTACTTTAAATTCTATAATGCTTTGTTCCCTCCCTCTTTTATTAGAATATATTGATCTTTTTGGAATACTTAGTGATTCGTTTTCTACCAATCAGTGTTTGATATACTTCCAGCTCTTTAAATTATGCTAATCTATTCTTGTGTGTCTCTTTTCTAGTTATTACCTAATATCAGATATGGAACATCATTGAAATTAGGAAAAAGTGAAAAGAAAACTGATTATTTTGCAGAATATGCTCAGAGAGATTGTGCTTACATGAGTAATCTGATGTAAATCATTAAATGGAACCAGTATGATCGGGAAAATTTGTTCTTATTGTGGGAGTGTCAAAGTTCTAAATAATGCTAACTTTTTATTGTCAAATATGTGATGTAGACATTTATCATCTGTGCCAGACAGTTTATATACTGAAGTTACAATAGAGAAGTCTCTTACTTTCTCTTTCTCTCTCTTGCTTGCAACCATCATTTTGCTTATCATGATCTATATTGTGTGCAGTTTGAAATACATTAATGTAGCTATGGTGACAGTCCTGAAGAATGTTACGAATGTCATAACTGCCGTTGGTGAGATGTACTTGTTCCAGAAGCACCATGACAGCAGAGTGTGGGCTGCTCTGTTTTTAATGGTACGTTGAATAGCTTAACATATGAATCTTGCTATTCCTGGGATTTTGGCTATTTGAGACCCTAGTGTTATTGTGGACTTAATGGATTCTTGTGGTACCTATTCAAGTTCTGGATTGTCTGCATGCTTCTCCTGCAATCGTTACTCTTGCCACTATATTTTAATTGATCAGTACTCATTAGCTCTCAGTGGGTCTCACTTCAAGGAGTTTCCCTTTTCAACTGCAGATCATTTCGGCAATAACTGGAGGGATTACTGATCTCTCTTTTAATGCAATTGGCTATGTTTGGCAGTCACTAAACTGTTTCTTAACAGCATCGTATTCTGTGAGTATATTTTTTACTTATTTTAAGCTTCATTGACATAACAAGCTTCCTTCATTAATTCCTCTTTCTATGCTTTTCAAATGAAATTTCAACAGAATACTCCAGGATGTAACTTTATAAAAAATTCTATTCTGTTTGCAATGCAGTTTTGCATGTGTAACTTCTAATTCATAACTTGAGAGTTGGGCATCAATATTGATAATTTGATATTGATCCAATTTAACTTGTGCATGAGATAAATTCAATAATGTTTTGGTCTTGCTAAAGTCTATCATTTTTTTTTTTTAATAATGGTATTGTAATGTTCATACTTCTAATAGTTTGCTATTTCAGCCTAGTCTAATACTACTAGTCAGCTCGAGTATGATCTGAACACAAGCCATAGATATTATCTGCTTGTGAATGTTGTTATTATGGATGTAGTGTCCTGTTTAGCCCCTTGGGCTCTCTCTCTCTCTCATGTGCAGTGCTATGGACTGCGATGCTTTAGAGTTGGTTAAGTGATAAAGTAAAATTAAATTAAGGAAAATTATTTCAGTCGATATAGTTCACTGTAGGTGAGTGTGAAGTGAAGTGATCGGTTTATTCAATGTAACTTTTCCATTTAAAGGAAAATCATTGTTCACCTATTCCTGGTGAGAATATATTCAATGCATTCTCTGTGGAGGGGTTTCTAAATTTGTAATAGTGAATTTCTTTCTCACTTTATTATTCTAAACAGAATAGGTTTTGTTTGGTTCAAAAGGGTAGTATACAATATTCTAATGTATGTAACTATATATGAAGATAGCACTGATTGTTAGCTTTAAGTAAGGTTTTCTGATTATTTGGTTGTTTTTATTTTATTGCTGCAGCTGACCCTACGAAAGGTCATGGATACGGCAAAGCAAGTTAGTAAATCTGGAAATTTAAATGAGTTTTCGATGGTCTTGTTGAACAACACCCTTTCTTTGCCTTTAGGAATTTTCCTGATTATTGTTTTCAATGAGGTGGATTATCTCTTAACAACGTGAGTTTTCTCCCACATTTTGTGAATGACATTACTATTATGTGCTTTGCATAACTTGAAAGCCATGTTATCTCATTGGTTAAAATGAATCATCAAAAGGACATCCGAAGTAGTCCTTTTGCACCGTGTTTCTCCAGAAGGTGTTTCTATGTCATAAATTGTTCAGGTCATGTTGATGACATAAATAAAAATCTATTTGCTCTGCTTTCCTTATGTGGATCTTATTAAATATTTATGAATTTCAATTGACAGGCCACTTCTGAGATTGCCTAGCTTTTGGTTTGTGATGACCTTCAGTGGTTTTTTGGGTCTAGCAATCAGCTTCTCATCCATGTGGTTTCTTCATAAGACTGGGGCTACAACTTACAGGTATGATCAGAAGTACCAATTGCTTATCAAAAAGACAATCCAAATTCACATTTGATTTTAGATACCTAAAAGCAGTAAATTCAAATATATTAACAACTTCCTGCCGGTATATTTTCAAATTGGATTTTTTCCTGCTTATTTAACATACATCAGACCAGAATGAGGTAGGTTAAATAGGACTGATGTTGCAGAACCTGGCACGTCTTGACATGTATGAGGAGTGCTTGAATTAGTTTTACATTTTATTACTATATCTGATTGTCTATGTTTGGTTCAGATTAGCATCTTTACTGGTCTAGAGTCCTGTTATTATTGGTGATGGCAAGATCTTATGTGAAGCAGACAAGTCTTGCTTAACTTGTTTTGTCAAATGACTACTTAAAGATGCATTCAACTTGGTCATAACTCAAACTAGTTGGAGATTATTTTTGGAAGAGTTGGTTTTTTGTTATCTACATTATAGTCTTTACTGCCATGCTGGCCATATAAGAAATGTGTCACCGTTTGAATTAAGTAGGAGCATTTTTCGATATAACTAATCACTAGTTTCCCATCTGCAGCCTTGTAGGTTCGCTGAATAAGATCCCGCTTTCAGTTGCTGGCATCCTTCTCTTTCATGTTCCCACTAGTGTAGAGAACTCTGCTAGCATTTTCTTTGGTTAGTTCTTTTCATTAACTGATCCAGAAGTGGTATTATTATTATTAGTATTATAGATTGCAAAATGCAATAGCACAAGTTTATACTACATTTTGTTTCACTACTGAAGTCGAAGTGCAATTTGTAGGTCTTTTGGCTGGGGTGTTTTTTGCTAGAGCCAAAATCCGGGAGAGATCTTCTCAATCCTGAGGAGCAGAAGTAAACCCTATTTTTCTTTAGGTAACAATTGAGTTGGCAGTAGAAGGAACCATGCCCTATTTATAGAATTTGATTTGTGGGTGAAGTTGGAAGTTCAATCCAGGTCTGTGACAGAGGTGTTGTCAAGAGATTTGTGTCAGTAAATCTCCTACCCTTTTAAATCAAGAAATCCTTATATGTTCCTGGAATACCACGTGAGTATGTGCCACAGCCATTAATTAAATTCACTTCTAGTTAAAGCATCACTCAATTAATGAACGTAGAGCATATCTACGTGGCACTCCAAAAGTATGTAAGAATTTCTTCTTTAAATATGCTAGTGGGGGAAGTCCATGAAGGATTTTGGTTGAGCATTTGGATTGGATGGAGAAGCTGTTCGGATTGCATTGGGAGAAAAAATTGCTAAGCCTTTTCCGTTTGATTCTGTACTATTTGTCTTCCATTGTACCCACGTATCACATTACGATTTGTTTAATATGATGATTGAAATTTCTCATGGAAATGAAATAGTTGATTTTGCATTTTGGGCCATGGATCAGAATTTCTCTCCCCCTTTCTTCTTCTCCATCTTTTGAAGAAAACACTTTAGGCTATTCTATATCCGTCATGTGTGTATCAAGCTGTAAATGTGACTTCAGTTTTCTTATATTAAGCTCAAGCTCAAGCATAAGCTTTTGTGCCCCTCAGTGGATATTGAGAATTATTTATTTTGTTGTGTTAAATTGTAAATGTACTGTGTATTTGAAATGGATTTTTGTAGTAATTTAATCTGATCAATTCAATTAATTTATCCCAGGTCAGTGTAAACAAAGAATTGTAGGAATTGATTGTTTCAACAACTAACTTGAGTGCAATAAAGAACAGATTATAATCCACTATTATATCATTTTTAATACTTTTTGAGTTAAAATTCAAGTTCAACTATTTAGATAAAGTTTTAGAAGAATAGGAGGATTGTAGGAATGAGTTATAATTATAATTAAAATAGGACAAATCATGGAACTTCGTAAGAAAAAAAAATGTTATTCTATTTTTTTCACCTCTCTCTCTCTCTTGACGTGCGCCTTTCAAACTCCCAAGCAAATTGATGAAGATTGAGACACGGGCAATATTATTTTATGCATCACAAAATATGAATGAAGTATATCTCAATAGCATTATTGACAGCAATCAACAAAGAATGTCCCTCAAATCTAATATCAGTAAACACAACCCATTTTAGCAATACGTTTTTTTTTTTCGTCTTTTTTTTTAATATAATATACAATTTTCGGTGAACACTACCTATCATATCAATTTTTTCTTTGGTCATATGAATCTTTCTACGTATACTATCAAAAATTGAATCCCTAACTTAATATAAAGAGCCTAATTAACTACTAACTATATTAAGCTTATACAATAAATTAATCTAGCATACTTTAGTATATATGAGAAGTTATGTCAAAGTATTGCCATAATATTTTGATTTAATTATAAGGCCTGTTTGGATAGAGTAAAGAGTTCGTTTTGATGTACTTTTTCAATAATAAAAAAAATCTTTTTGTATTTATAATATGCTTGGATAATTTTTTTAAATAATGGTAAAATCACTAGAAAAGTAAAAAATGATTTTTTTTTTGAGAAGTTAGAATTTTCACCTTATAAAAAAGGTCTTTTAATATTACATTCATAAATACCATATAATCTCATAGATGTAATTTATATAAAAAGTAAAGTTATCATTTTGGTCTTAAAAATTTCTGAAATTAAAAAGTGTCAATTCAGTCTCTAAAATTATAAAGAGTAATTTAAATTAACTTTTTTTATTACTCAAGTTTTAATATTTGAATACTTGTGTTACAATTTCAGCAACCAAATTAATATTTTCTTAATTTTAATATAAAATCCTAAAGTGAAACACACTCATTCAATTTGAGGATGAAAATGAAACTTGAATTTCTACCCAATTTGATGCCAACCATTCACACTTTTATTTATTTATTTATTTATTTATTTGTCTCTGAGTATAATTTTAACAGGAAGACTGAGGACCCAATTGGAACTGGGAGAAGTAACCAATAGGAGGAATTGGCTCACGCACTGATAAGCTGAAGGCGTATTAGAGAGTGGAGTGCACTTGATCCGACGGCAGATCGCGGTGGTGATGGAAGCATCGCAGTCGCAGTCGCAGTCGCATGTGCAGTTGCAGATGCAGGGTAACAATCCGAACCCTAACCCGAACACGATTCGGAATCCGGGGGGAATTTGGCCAACGATCGATGGAGCGCTAGGACTGTCGGAGGAAGAGTCAGTCAGCTACGCGCGGAGGTTCTATAGGTTCGGCTTCGCGCTCCTCCCTCTCCTTTGGGCCGTCAATTGCTTCTACTTCTGGCCCGTTCTCCGCCATTCCCGCTCCTTCCCTCGCATTCGCCCCTGTATCTCTCTCTTCCTCTCTCTCTCTCTCTCTCTCTCTCTCTCTCCATTACCAATCTCTTGTGCTCTTTTTATTAGTGATGCAGAATTGGGAATTATTTATTTGTTCATGCAATGTTTGATCTTGTCATTTCTTGCAATTAGGAAATGCTAAGTTCGCTTCCAATTTATTTGAACTAGTTAAGATAATCTTTCTTGCCACATGTCCTGCATCTTGGTTCCTGTATTAAACAAGTATAATTTCAGGCCTTCTAAGTATAACATAATAATATTGGCTCCATCTTGCCAAATACTGTTTTATATTTTCTTTGTGCAATGTGTGAAATGGCAAGTTGTTTAAGTGGTAAACTAGATATCTGAAGAAATGTTGAATCTTAGAATGTGAAGCTGGAAAGTTAATTGCTTGACATTCGTTCTGGAAGCTGGGGAGAATGCCATACTGAGAACAAACACTAAAATTCATTTTGCATCATGCACCGTACTTACCGTGCTTCTTTTAAACCATACGAAAAAATCTTGCATCCTGATTCTTATTAGCATGACAGAATTTCTTGTGTAGAGCACCTATTGAATTCTCAATGTAGATGGAAGAACCATATATGTTGGCCCTCATCCCCCGTTTCTCTTCTCCATTCCTTCTGGCTTACCGTGCATTATTTGCTTCAAGTGTCAGGTTTATCTGTTCACCCAAAATAAAAAAAGGGGCAGGGGATAGAAACTAATGTATTGAATATTCGGAACTCATGCCCTTTTCTACTATCTGAAGTTGATAAATGATTAGTAAGTCTGCGCTTCTGTTAATAATTGGTATCAATTGCATTGGATTGGATTGGATTGACAAAGCTGCATAACTTCATGTTTGGATGGAGGTCTTAGCTTTAGTAGTTGTGGTTGGATTGTTGAATCTGTTTGACATTTCGAGTAAATTTCTGTAATTTGGAGCCAGGTCCTTTTTCCCATTTGATTTAATTTATTGGACATCCTTGTGCAGATGTTGTCGGATCAGCAGTTGGGTTTACTGTATTCTCCGCACTCCTCTGTTCCTGGGCTCTAACATTCGCCCTTGGAGGGGAACGCCTCTTTGGGCCTGTTTGGGATCAATTGGTTATGTACAATCTTGCTGATAGGTTAGGCTTAACCGGCTGGAGCTAGTTGTGTGGCACTGCTGGGCTTTGATCACAATAGAAGAATTATTTTGATGGCTGTATTTACTAGTTGCATGTGTATTGCTAGTACATTTGACTATGTATTCTGCCATTGAGTTACCATACTGTGGCTTATCTCTTGAAGGCACTGGTGATAGATAAAAGCAAAGTCTTGGGAGAGAGGGGTGATGTCCTCATCGCTATTATATCTGTATGCACATCTTGTAATTAATTCTAGATGTCATTATGTCATTTCTTTCAATCTCGCTTTGATCTGTACGGAAGAAAAACTGGTGATCATATGTTAGTACGTTACAGTAGAATGATACATCATATAGGGCGTGGAAGTTTATCATTCATTAACCAAATAGAATTTGTATGTATGTTAAGTGGAGGTACCTGAACGGTATTATGTCTAATACAACAAATACTCAGATACAATTCAATAGCATTAATGAAAATATCTCTAGTGCAAACAAATTAATGCTGGCCGGCCATAATCATGATTGTTTCATATTCCTATAACTTGTAACTGTTGAATTTCTGTACCTCATATATATAAGAAGTGAAAATTCGTTTCACATTTTACTGTTAGTCTCCAAGTCTTAACTAACTACATATATCAGTTTCATTGACTGTTTGGCTTGTCTAAAATTCTAACTGTGATGTCATGGCTGATTGCTGAAGTCCCTCCAAGTCAGGCAACGGGTGAAAAAATGAGTTTAGTACAGATATCCCTCCCAAGAGAAAGGTAGGGAGATCTACATACATATTATCATTGAAAAAAAACTACGAAGCGCAATACAATTGTGACATTATATCGTCCATTACACCAGAGACTCACATATCAGGCCATGAAATATAAATAGTAAGCAAGCGTCAAATTGAACCGTGTTTTGAAGGCCAAGAATCACGGTACAACATGAACTGGTGAACTGTACATGATCTTTAATACTGTTAAGGCCAAATCATCATTGCCATCATCAAGTTCTGAGTCAGACATTGAGGCGAGCTTCCTCTTGAGTTTCTCCACTGATTCCAACATGGCGTCAGAAGGCATAGGAGCACTGAGGGTCTCAAACCCTGGATTCTGGCTGTTGAACACAGAGTAGACAATTGCAGCTGTTGGTCCACGATTCATAAAAAAGTGGAACAACCCCTTAGGGATCACAAACACATCGCCTGCCTTTAGAGACTTTTGGAAAAGCCTGTTTTGCGAGTCAAGAAATGAAGCTGCCATTACACCTTGGCTCACAAAGATCATCTCAGTAGCTCTTGGATGGATGTGGAGGTTCACCATCCCATCCACATCGAGGTCAATTCTTCCAATGGAGAGGCCGAGAGTGTTGAGGCCAGGGAAAATGGCAGCATTGACAATCTTCATCGATGAGCGGCCAAGTTTGTCTCTAGCACCAGCCTTGCTTAGTTCCGTGGTCTTGAAATCTTGAGGCGTGTTGTTGGCTTGGTTCTTGCATGGGAGGCCATTGATGAATATGGTTTGCTTTTCTAGTGGAGCTGTGGGGCATGTGTCTTGTAGATTATCACAGTCTGCTAAGCAAACTTGGATGCTGGTAAAGGCCACAAAGAAGAACATGAAGAAAATTGAAGAATGGGATGGCTTCATCATCTTCATATCTTGATTTTCCACTTTGTACTCAATGTTGTCCTGATGGTTTTGCTGTGATGAGTGAATAATAAATAGTCTTGTTCGAAATTATATAATATAGGAACATGTTGACATGTTAGTTAGTCTTGAATCTTGATGTGATGAGTCTTTGATTTATTTAACAGAGTTTTGTGGTTGCAAGGAATACAAGTTATGACATTCTTGGAGTTCACTGCTGGCTTTGCTATAATGTGATGTATGAAGTGTGCATTTAATTTGCTTGAAAGAAACACCATCCAATCTATTGGGTCTACTAGAAGTGCTTGTGTGATCCACCAATACTTTTGACTGGAGTGGCAGCGGCTGCTATCTGGGATTGTGATGGGTTTCGAGTATGTACTTATTTTTGAAATGGTGAAAAATTCAGAATAAGATAAGCTGTCAATTTTAAGGCCATGTTTCTATCTATGGCTGTGATGTGGCGAAGAAGATCGTGCTGTCTAAAGGAGAGCAAATCCTTTGTATTCACTATTCAGTACTAGAGGTGCTGATGAACCAATCTGCCCCAATGATCCGAAACTTTTTATTGTGAAATGTTATCACAATAAAAGCTAGAGGTTGTGAAATTTTTTTTCATGAACTTTGTCGAAGTGGCAGAACTATTATTCTTTTATAATACCAGTATTCAAACTTTTTATTAGACCTCGACTAATTACGGCTCAGTACTTTGTGGTGAATAAAATTTTAGCTTGATATGAAAATTACTTTAATCCCCTTAAGTATCATGTGAAGCCACCCAAAGCCACATTTAGCTCTGGACGGCGACCTTTACTGTCACTACTCCACAATCCCCGAACTTTGTTGCCACCATCATCATTACTAAATTACCACCTCATCGTTATTGCCAAACATATCAATACCATCATCACATAACTAAAAAAATTTCTGATTAAATCTCTATTTATGACACCGGTTACAATTCCAATAGAGGAAAGATTTTATTAAGTTTTCAATATAATGAATTTTTTTTCTCTTTTGGGTAGTTGGTTCAATATATTGAATTGAATGCATTAGAAATTTTAAAAAGTTAGCCGATAATTTAAGGGTACTCCTGACAGTGAAACCTATTAAATATTGGCGCACATGTACAAAACAATAAATAATATAAATATTTCCTGACCTTGTCCTATTCCTTGTATATAGTACATGCCATCTTCTAATCTAATCCTATGCAAGGTGAAGCCAAAGTTCATGACCATCAATACCGATGCCAGTCACATGAATGAATAATTTTCGCATGAGATTTTGTATTAGAAAAATGATTTGCTGCCAACAGTTGACTCTATATTTCAATTTTGGGCACTCTCCCACGAAAATACTGCCTATACAAGAGTAATAAACAATTTTAAACGAAACCTTAAACACAAGAATCATTGGTTACACCGCCAAGTAAAAGCCAAGGTGCAACTCCACGCTCTATAGCCACCAACCTTGGCAAGATCGAAAGGGCAAACATACGAATCAAAGGGTACCCTGCACGTTCCTATCACAAGTCCATATCAGATCATATGTCTATGCCACCCTTGGCAGGAAGATGTCACATTAATTTAGGCTTCAAAAGCCCAATCGAATCCAGCTCATCATTTTTTCGTATCCCCAAAGAGTCTGCTTAAACATTCATTCTGCTTAATCAAGTTATGTGAGCAAAGCCCTGGTTTTTTCCATTGTTGGAATTAGAACCATCCATTATCCATATCACGCAGTAAATCCAATCAGGATGGCGAACACCAGGATGAATTGCCAGTGTTCTGCAGCTCAGGACATGGAATAGGGAACACCTCAATGGCAGAACCAGAGACATACTCACAATGCCATGTTGCAGATAAGGCAATACCATGCAGGGTAATATTTTTGAAGCATAAGCCTTCAAATGATGAGCCCTCTACACCTTCCAAAACTGGGGCTTTTGTTGAATTCACACTGACCACATTACTGATAGAAATGTCTTTGAATCTAGGAACAGCTTTTGGATCCCACCCATCATCAGGATGGTCATTTGAACCTCTACTGAACTTAATGGGTATCTTGACTCTTTCCATTCTTATATTGCTTATACTAACATTGGATATGTAGCCACCTCTGCCTTTATCAGATTTTATACGAACACCAGCTGCAGAATCCCACACATGCAAATCCTCAATTGTGATATTTGAAATTCCACCAGACATCTCACTACCTAGTCCCACTCCAGAACAAGTTGGGGTAGTGCCTGAGACCCTCATCACTATGATATTTGTGCTTGGATGGGCCATGGTGATTCCATATTGATCCCAACCGCTCTTAATGGCTACAAGATCATCTCCACTTTCTATATAGTTATCTTCAATACATACATTGGTACTTGAATCTGTATCATCAGGGAGGAAATTCACCGGTAAGAGACTATAATTTTATTTACATATGCTAACCATTTTCCCACTTGATTTTGTGCATAAGAAGCCCAAAGCCAAGAGGATAAAATAGCTCAAGAAAATAGGATAATAAATTGAAAAAAGGACAAACCTGGGTCTATGCCATCAGTATTTGGGGCATTAAGAGGAGCCAAGATTGTCATCCCTTTGATCACAACATTACTGAAAACAAAACAATGCTGTTACTTAAATCTCAAGTGTTATCTGATGTTACAAAAGCGAAGAACAACCAAGCCATCATAATTTCAATTTTAAAACGAAGTATTTAAATTGATCAGTTTGTCAAAACATGTATCCAACTCCTAGAACTAGAGAGGATACGATTGTGCACAATATAAAAAAGACCCTCAATCAATTGAACTTAATTATGAGTTAATTCACTTGAAGTGTGTTCTAACAAAGTTGCTAATCCTTTGACAAAATAATTAGCATTATTCAAAGGTGCAATGCCACTAGTAGAAGAGACAATTGAACCTGCAGTATACAGGATGGATGGTCCAAAAAGGAGAATTTCGAAAGGTGAGGTTTGCTATGAGAACATTATCCGAGTTCATTAGTTCAAGGAGGTGGCCTCTTGTGTGCTCCAATGTTCTGTTCCACCAAAGTTCCCACCACATCCTCCCTTGACCATCAACTGTCCCATTATGTCCTACAAAAACAAGATAATTAATTCAATGCCTAAGAGCAATCTGTGAACCAGATACTAAATTATTTAAATGGGGTACATTAGTGTTGCAAACTAGGATTTACAGGGGTACCCTTGGTAATGGAATATAATCACCAGTCGAGTTGAAAATTTTGACATTAATAGTCAAATATGTAACCTCTTTATTGATTCAGAAAGCATTATTTAAATTCAATCTCAACAAAAAAGGGGGGGGGGTTAGAGTCACAGTTATCAAAACCGGACCGAACCGGCCGGTTCAAATTGAAAACTGATAAACCATCCATGGGTTCAGTTCAATTCTATGATTGGATCAGTTCTGCAATTGAACCGGTCAACATCGGTCAAACTCGAAGCGAATCGGCCGAGCTATAGGCAAACCAAACTAGGTGAACCACACTTGACCCGCACATGCCAATGGACTAGCAGGAAGGGAAGGAAGCCATGCCAGCTCTGCCACTAGGCTAGCCAAGTTTTGTTACTGTGTTTGATTTATATAGTTGCATTGAATTGTGTTTTTATATATTGATTTAATTATATCTGATTGAATCAATTGAACTAATAATCCAGTGATCTGGTACCTTGACTGAGTCGATTACCGGGCTAACTATGGTCAGAATAGCTTTCGCATCCCCTAATAGATGGAACATGACTAAACCCCTTTTGACATTTGGCCTTCAAAATTACTTTATTCTTCTTTTTTGCAATACATACATAGGTCCTACCTGTAGGGGGAGGCAAGGTCCAGCCCCACATGGCCACACCCTTCTAGAATGTCCGTGCTTTTTGACTACTAAAGCAGCATCCATCACGGAACCCTTCAAAACTATACTTTTGCTTAACCCCACGCACCTAAAAACACCTACTACCCCCAAAAAATAATAGAAGAAATAACACTTCCTTCTTCGATTAATTCGTTGTTACAGCTAAGGAATTGAAGAAAAAGAAAAAAGTCACAAGTTTTACCTGTGATGACCACATTTCTGACTCCATTTCCATGTATAAGGCTAATATGTCTTCCTCCTAACCTCTCTCTCCCTCTTCCATAGGATGGCAATGGTTCAATTATAGGCCATTCTTTTGGGTCCTGACAATTCAAATTTTAAATTTTAAACCCATAAACAAATCATACTTTCAGCAAATTGCCAGAATCATAATTAACACGAAGCCGAAGACAAAAAAAACAGAAAACCACTAAACTAAGGCATCATTAAGCAGGCATTACTTAGTCCGTTGCATGTCGTTCCTAATCCTACCACATGTCACGGAAGCAGTCAAAAAGTAACATGTCACCACCTTTCCCCAGAAACATCCAGATAACCAAAACCTACAATTTTCTAACCAAAAAATAAAACGAAAGCCATTTTTAATGCATTTTTTTAATTTCAATTTTTTTTCAGCAGAAAAAGAAACAAATCGAAATCACATGCAACTATGCAAGTCGCAGCTGGATACTCCTTCAGCTAATCTGTTTTTGATGACGAATTCACACATTGAAACGCCATTTTGATCAAAAAAAATTATTGGCACAAAATAATCTAACATGAAGAAGCATAAAATCACTCCATCACAGAGTTCCAATTGCACACCTGCTTTTAGATTAGGTGTTGAAATAAATTATTTATAAAATTAAGGAGATGTATATTAAGAACAAAACACGAGAAAACAAACATAAAAGGAAAAAAAAAGAAAAAAAGAAGGGGTTGGGAATGGGCACGTACCTGAGAGGCCAAGAGAACAGCACCTTGTTGAAGGAAAAGAGTGAAATCGCTGGTGAGATTGAAACTACCAGTGAGCCAGGTTCCTCTGGGGATATTGAGCTGGGAACCACCTCGATCCCGAAAGCGCTGCATGTACCGAATCGCCCTCCGGAACGATTCCGTGTTCGAGGTCTTGCCGTCGCCAACGCCGCCGAAGTCCTCGATCGACATCACCACCTTCCTCCGCAGAACGGGCCCCCGGAAGAAACCCGAACATGACGTCGTCGGAATATCCGATGGTTGGTGATTGGGGTGGGCCGGGGCCGGGATGAGGACCCGAGTTGGGAAGACGGAGGTGGAGGAGAGCTGAAGGGAGAGGATGGTGACGAGCGTGAAGAGGAGAGCGAGGAAGGCCCATGACGGTCTGGTACAGCTGCCTAGGACGACACCAACGAAGGTTGCCTTGTCTGATGATTCCATTCAAATAATCAAAATTCTTCTTCTCATTATTATTATTATTAATTGATTAGCGAAGAAGGTTGGGAAAGGCGGAGGTGGAGGTGGAGATGGTGGTTGTGGGGGGTTGGAAGATGGATGGCGCATAGGGAGTGGGTGGACGGACGTGAAGGCAAGAAATATAAGGTGGTGTTGCGTATTGCTATTGCATTTGCATGTGGAAGCGCGTTTCAGCGAGCTTGGAGAAATACGAGAATTTTGACAGGAGAAAGGCAAAGTGAAGGTGGGCCCACTTCCGAAATTCAAGATCACAGAAAATATAGTACTCACAATCCTTATTCAGTTTGTGTCTGGTGTGTGTGTCACACTGACACTCTTGTGCAGGCCGTTCCCGTTCATTTCCATTACACACTCGCGTGCCTCTCTCCTATTCGCTACTTCTTTTCATTTCTCCACTTAACCAAGTCTTTTCGGTGGCGGAGGATAGTTTGTTCCTGCATTCATTTTGGTGTATTTGACAGACCACCTATTTTTCTCGTAAAATTACCAACTAACCCTTAAATTGTCTTCGCTAACAATTTTCAAATTATTATTCCAATATTCATCGCCACCCTTGATCTACCAAAAACCACACATGTAACAATCATTATCCGTAAGCTTTCCTTCTTTCTTCAATTTCTTTTTCAGGCAATAATTATTATCCCAGCTCGAAAACAAGACAAGACAAAAAAAAAAAGGACTACACAATATATTGAGGATATGCAACCAAAAAAAAGAAAAAAGAAGGGAAAAATGAGATCTTGGTAGAGCTCTTTTATATGGTTTGTTTCCAACAATGAATCAAACATACAGAGTTAATGAATTTACATGGAGCAGTGGCCATCGCTCTATAAATTGGGTAATGTAATTATGAAAAAACTTATTCGAAATTTCAATGAAATTGGGAAGAAAAAAAGTGTGGTAGCATGATATAAGAAAGTGGAGATTTTGGAGGGAGAGTATGGGAAATGGGATGTTACCAAGAGGTTGAAGGTGACGATGGTGATTGAAAGGATGCTGAGTGGTGGTGAATGAGGGTAATGAGATAAATAGTGAATTGGATAATTTTATTTTTCAAAATATTACTATTTTTTACTTTAAAAATTATTATCATTTTTTGATTTATTATACTTATTAAATTTTTAGATGTGAGCTCAAAACAAGATATGATGGTCATGAATTAAGGATCATATAATGATCCAAAACTAGAATAAGACCAAATTATTGGTCACCATTTTTTATAATTATTTTAGTTTAATTTTAATATATTGATAATATAAAATATTTTATTTATACAATTTTAAAATATTTTATGAAAAATAATTATCATATCTAATATGATAATAATAATTATTAAATGATGATTGTATTAAAAAAATATTAATATATAGAAATTAAATATTTTTTATCCCATCAAAATTATACCTTTTTTGAGATAATTTCACTCGAATAGAATGGGACTATCAGATTGGGAAAACTCTCCTTCTCAAATTTCCATATAGCTTCATATTTAGAAATTCAATCCGGGACAACTAGTTAAATTACAATCATTTTTGCTAATTAATTCATGAACTAGATATTAAAGTCATTTGATATTTATTCTCTTTAATAAAAAATTTAAGAAGTCAAGTTTAAATATTTGGATAAAATAAAATTGACGTGGAAAGAATTTTATTTTGTAACGAACCAATTCAGCTTAAATAAAATTAATTGGAATTCAATAAAATCTAAGTACTGAATAGAAATAATTAAGAAAAATATGAAACCTTGTATCATAGTAGTATTTATCTGTTTCTGTTTTAGGCAGTGGGTGAGGGGGCACTCAGGGCGATATGTGGGAGGGTGGTGATTGAGCATATGGGTAAACTGAAAAGCTGGCACAGCAGAGGTCGAAAGAAAAGGACCCGCCCATCGCGGGATCATAGGCCACGTACATTCTTTACGTGTGTTTAGGTGGCCCACAAGCATTTTGTGTTTCTTTATTATTTTATTTATCGGAGAGCAATTGTACGGATGCAAGTCAATATGATGGATGTATGGGCTACAACTCTGCACACAACGAGATCCCATCTAAATTCAAGTATGTTGTTATACTAAATTAAGAGATTTATGATGGACCTTTTATTTATAGGTTCATCTTAGACTCTAGATTATTAGCAACAACTGTAACCAAAGAATGATACGACCAATCGATCTTATAAGTAGTTTAGATGTTTCATTATACCGAAAATGAAAAGGACAAAAAAAAACCATGGCGGTGGAGACGTTCATGTTGACGTCGGGTTGGGAGATATCGAACGAGATGGATTAGGTTAAATTTGGGACGAATGTTTAATGAGGGGTCATGCGAACCTTTTTATTTATATTTAAATCTCATCTGTAGATTTTATTCTAGTCGCTGAAAATTATGTTCTCACTTCTCACCTAAAAAAATTATTCTCACTTAAATACATCCCTTTTGTATATATATATATATATATATATATAGGGCCTGGGGCTGGCAGCAGCGGCAATCTCATCTGCACCAATAGTCACTTTAGCATAACCATTGGTAGCTACCTCACTATTCTCTAACCGTAGACAGGTTGCAACTGATGGATAAGAAATTGAACTGCGAACTCAGTTTTAATTGTGGTGTTTACAATTGGAAAATGGCTATAGTCTTCATTGCATTGCAAAGTTAAAGTGATAAACAACCTTAATAGCTATCTCAAATCAACAACCCATCCAGTGAAAGCAACTCTTCATTTCAGTCTGAGCACACTCTATAGATTGTTGTGCTAGCTAAAATGATTTTCAACAAGCAATGGAACTATGGCAACCCCAGCAAACAAACTTCATATCTCGCTCTCCCCACCCCTTTCTTTCACCTTTGTTCTAGCTTTCACTCGATGGGTTGTGAACTGTGAGGAATGTGAAGGTGTGATTTTTTCTGCGATGCGTTTGTAGAACTGATGCGTTGTTTTGAGAGCGCGGTTGCTAATTGGTGATGAGCTGGGCAGTGGGTTTCGTTGATTGGCGTGTGAACCAGAGTATTTGTAGAAGAAACCGAAGGATTAGGATTCACATGCTTGAGTTAGGAATGATACTGTTGAGTAGTCGTTGGAAGAGGGAGGGGATGGGAGGAGTGAGGGTGGGAATAGAGGAAGCAGACCGAGAGGAGGGAGGGGAGGTTTCGTGTTTAGCCACATTATTCTCACATTTAACCACATTATGGTCATATATATTTATATATATTAGTTTTCTCTTCTTGTTTAAATAAAACTCTCTTACCTTTGGGCATATTAAAATTAACCTCTATTTTTTAAAGCGTATTATTCCTTTTTATCAAAATTAGGGTATTGATTACTAACAGTAATGACTGATTCCCTTATGATAAAGGCTCTCTTAAATAGATAAATAATTGGTCATGAAATGCTCTATATTTCTATGAGTGAAAATTAAACCCTTAATTATATAGTTAAAGATGAGCTGGCACACCCCACCTTCGTGATTATTTTTAGACATATTATCATTATTTGGTTAAAAAAAATAAAAAGTTTGTGCAAAAAAGGAAATTTGTCCCAATGTTATATACTGTCAAATACTTCACCAGAGTGAAAACAAGCCACTAAACCAAGTTATCGATTATCATCTTAAATTAATTTCAGCTGCGTACGCTTCGTAATCCATAAGCAGAAAAACAGCATGTGAGTATATGACAAGTTTGCGGGGACAAAATAATTACGAGCAGAACCCGAAAAAATAAAAATAAAAAAAAGGTGGAACAGCGACCTGGTAATTCGGACACGATTCCGTTCTTCTGCACTCGTTGCTAACAATTCACCCTCAAATTCCTCTACTACCACTTCCCTTCGATTTGATCTTCTCAGGTATGCAAATCCATCTCTCTCTTTCTTTATATCTTAATTAATCACTGTATTTTGATGCCAATCCGCATTTTTCCTTTTCATTACGAGATGTTCGAAATCGATTTCTGGTCAAAGGAATTGGAAGGAACGGACAATGGGATTTGACTAATTTTGTAATTCTGATGATTGAAGCAGTTGGGTTTTTCCGATGGATTCGAGTTCGAGCCAGGAATTCGATTACTTGTTTAAGCTGTTGATGATTGGGGACTCCGGCGTCGGCAAGAGTAGCCTCCTCCTCTGTTTCACCTCCGACACCTTCGAAGATCTCGCCCCCACTATTGGTCCCTTTCTAACTTCTTAATTTCCACTCATTTCTTAAAATTAATTGCCTTTTTTTCCTTTTTGTTGAAGAATCAAAGGTTTTTTTTTTTGTGTCTGAATTATTATTTGTAGGTGTTGATTTTAAGGTCAAGTATGTCAACATGGATGGTAAAAAGCTCAAGCTAGCCATTTGGGATACCGGTACTATTTAGTTTATTCATGTTTCTTTCACCTTATTATCATACCCTTGTTCAAATCCGTGGCTAACTGTAGTAAATAGTAATGGTGATCTTGGAGACCATCTATTTTTGTGGCGGTGAGGCATTAACTATAGCATAATTGGTTGATTATACTTGTTTCATTATGCAGCTGGTCAGGAGAGATTCAGAACGTTGACAAGTTCTTACTACCGAGGGGCACAAGGGATCATTATGGGTGAGTTTCAACTCTACATTTTTTGATTGAGAAATGTTATTTGTATATAAAATTTGTGGAACACCGTGCTGCCTACATACTTCCATTCATCATTAGATGGGGTGTGGGATACAGAACCCCATCCAATGGTAGATGTGAAAATGTTGACATATTGTCCCATAAATGTTACGTACAAATAACTTTATTCTTCTTGATTCAACACCCTCGTACTTATAAATTTAATAATTGGGTGAAATGTTTTGAGTTTCAACGAGAAGCTAGACTAGATTATATTGACCTTGTACTGCTAGGAAGTCTGCTACAGTTTATGATTCACTGTGTAATGAGGGAGTCAGTTGGTTCTTTGCTGAGATTATTTAAAGCAAAAGTTTTCTTCCATGCTAATTTATGGATGCTTTTAATCCATGTTTAAAGCTCTATTGTTGCTTCACATAATCAAACTAAACGGTTGCCACAACGCTAATCTTTTCAAAGCAATGGTGATTGGGATCTAGCTCTCGTTAGTGGTGACAACCTAGAGCATTGTAGAAATTAGGAACAGTTATGGTTGTGGGTAAGTGAAGAGGGGGTCTTAAAAATAATCCTTTCTTAATGCTCTTAGGCATGTACAGAGCATGTCAACTATTTGGTCACTTACAAATCAAAACACTTCGTAAACCTTTCCCTCTCCCAGTAGATGTACTGTTCGAATTTTATTTTTGGATTAGCTGCTAATTTCTTCCTTCTGTTTCTCTTACTGATGCAGTTTATGATGTAACTCGACGAGAAACATTTACAAATCTCTCTGAAGTGTGGGCAAAGGAAATAGATCTTTATTCAACAAATCAAGACTGCATCAAGATGCTTGTGGGAAACAAAGTGGATAAGGTATCTTCTTGTAGTAAGTTCATAATCATATACTCTCTTCATCTTTCTTGTGTACTCTTCAATCAGATCAAGATATGTGTTTCAGTACCCAATTTTGTACATATATTTCTTTCTATTTATGCTGAGCATCAATGCTTGACTTAATCAACACCTGAGTTTTTTATCTTAAGTTTCTCACCTCCCATCTGTTATGGAATACAGTTGTTTTCCTAGCTTCCATATGGCTGTCACTTGTCAGGCAGTCAGTGTGTTCTTTTAGAGGGGTTTCTGTCATAGATGTTCGGAGGGAATGGGGATCCTTTTTTTTTTTCTTTTGGCTAATGTACATTTGTCTTTGATCTGTTTTTGTTTTGTTTTGTTGTTGTTCTTCTGGTTTTTCTGGGTGGATTGCCATTCCTTACCTTTTTTTTTTTTGGCCCTGGAGTGCATGTCTTTGGTTTTTTAGCATTTTCTTTTCTACTTCTTTAGCAGAATTGCTAACTCTTTAGATTAACAGAAAATAAAAAAGAAAACATTGAGGAGGCTGGCTGTTGGTTTGATTTTACACGGTACTTAAAGTAAATGTAAATCCCGAATCACATCTAGTCTTCTTCTATAGGATGCCATTGGCGCACGCAAATCCTCTGAAGTTCAAGTCTTGGATGTGGCTAGTCTGCTATATGTCTCGATTGTTTCTTTTTCTGGCTCATGCATTATATTAAATCTTGTTACTGTTTTTCCTTTTTGTTTCCGTCCATTCCATTAGAGGAATTGACATGCTGGTGTATTATTTGCTTTTCAGGAGGGTGATAGGGTTGTGACAAAGAAAGAGGGAATGGACTTTGCCAGGGAATACGGTTGCCTATTTATTGAATGCAGTGCTAAAACTCGGGTAAACGTGCAACAATGCTTTGAAGAGCTTGTTTTGAAGGTATGTTGAGTGACATATATGTCATTTCCAAATATGCCCTCTATATATAACTGAAAGGTAGTATTGTTTAATATGAAAAACTACCCTCTGCCCAAGTGATGACTTGACACAAGCTGAAGCATAAAGAAGTGGTTTTAAATGAAGCACATGGAAATGGATTCCATTTTTTCAAGTTTAGAAACAATATGTCAATATCATAGAAGATGACAATAATAATGTTGCCCTTTTTGGGTGTGTGCGCGCATGCAGATTCTTGATACACCAAGCCTCTTAGCCGAGGGCTCTAAGGGGGGTAAAAAGAACATTTTCAAGGACAAGCCACCCCAGTCCGATGCAGCCACAAGCGGTTGTTGCTGATGCTAATTTCACTCGAAGCTTACTGCATTTTAAGATATCCAACAGAAGGACATTGAATCCATTTTCGGAATCAGATTTCTAACACAGGTTTATTAGTTATTCAACTGCTGCCGAAGCCTGACAAAAAAAAAATATTTCCATGTTCTTGCTTTGTAATGAATATTATATGTAATATAATGTTGATGGTTGCTTGCTTTATCTTATTGTTTATGGTTAAGTCACATTTAATTCCGCATATGTGACGTGCAAGGATCATTTGGATATCAAGTAAAAAAGTCATTTGAAATTGTATGTAGCATCTAGAGGATGGCATTGGTCTAACTTTTCATCAGTATGAAAGCAATCTGAGAGTAATTACTATTTTCCAAAGTTTATGAAACAATTACGTAACTAAGGAGCTGGGTATTGTTTTCCTCTTCCAACCAGCAATTCTGTCTGTCAGCTTCCGGACGGAGATACGTTGCTTGTCTGACTCATTTTGTGAGCCATCTTCTCCGTGTTCGTGCCCAATTGACCTATTCCTTTTCTATGTACTCTTTCCGCTTTTTTGGACCTTTTAACATTTGAAGGATGGACATCGTATGTTAATGTAATAATACGTGAATATCAAAATATAAGTGTGTTGACGTAAGGTAAATGTAGTTTTTTGTTTTCTGGTATGGTGTATGTTTATGTAAAAGTAATGTTGGATATGATGGTCCATAATAATGTATAAATAGCATCTCCTGCTTCAGAAGATTAGTCGAACTAGTAGGTAATTATAATTGGATTTAATTGGAATACGCATGAAAAAAATCTTACGCATTTTTCAAATTATATAGTATCACATCAGCAAATATAGTTATTTTTATCATATTACTTAAAAAGTTATACAAAATGAGAGATTTAATTAGATGACATGATAGTGTAAATTTTTTTACAATATTATTGCATCAAAATAGATTTAAATATTAAAAATAAGACAAACAGTTGAATAAGAAAATTTTTTGTAAATAATTTAAATAAATTGAATTTATATAATGTAAATTGTCTTCCTTTGTCATATGATTAGTTGTTGCATTCACCCTCTCCCTTTTCAATAAATTTTTTCATTTATATCACTTTTTAAATAATATATGTGAGAGTCAATTATTATAACTATTATAGTAATTCATGATTAGATGGCTATTAAAAAATGTTTTGCATTGTCAATAAAATTGAATAAAGTAATTTTGTAAAAAACTATATGATCTCATATTCTCGGAATCAACTAAACCTAATTTTATAAATAACTTAACTAAATACGTGGAAGAATCACTCTTTCTATAGGGGATAAAACCTAATTCCAAAACGGCTGAAGTGGTGGTGGTGGTGGTAGCATTAATATAGTTGGTTTCATACGGTAAGAATTACAGTTCCTCATCATACATTAAAGACTGAGATTTCTTACCGTAAAGAAAATGAGGGGAGAAAAAAAAATCCCAACCTGGCCAGTGCCCACTAGGATATTTTCCGTGGTGTGCGCAACTACACTGATTAAATCAATTAAGCAAACTGATTTGACCCTATGCCTTTGGGTTAGATAAGAACTCTGTTCACAAGTGGATAAGTGATTGCTTTATCTTCATGTCATTGTCTTCTTATCATGTTATGTATAATGAAAGTTAATAAACTCATCTGATCGAATAATTTCAACAAAAAAATTATTGAATTAATTATATTCGTGTCCATTTACGTAACATTATGATTATTAACATTGCCCCAGGATTTTGATTAGCAACAATGTTACTATAAATTATTACACTGCAAAACATCGCTAAGACTTGTGCCACCTTAGAATATAACGCAAATTCTCTTTACACCATGAGTGATGTAGGTTTGAACTACTTGCAGGGTAGTGTGTCGTGTGTGGTGCTGTTCCGAATGCCCGAAAGTGCGGCTGCAGGTACCTCCTTTTTGACCCTAGATAGACACACTAGATTTTTAATGGATTCTATGGTCCCCTCTCCCTCCCTCTCTTTAGTGCCTGCTCCTGTGCTCTTGACTGGTGCGGCTTTTATCTGTAATAGAAGCACAATAACTTTGTGGGTTTGTTATTTGGAAATTTCACTTTCTACGCCGAAAATATTGACTGCTGCCTATAAAGTGTTGACAAAATTACGTTTCATAAATCTGTGATATTCTAAGATGGACTTCTGCAAATCCATACATGTGGACTTAGTAATTACTCTATGCTCTAGGATGCGTGGCCCTAATGATTCTAATTCAAGTTTTACAGATAAACTTTACCCACATGATGATTTAATTATATATATTGCCTGTTAAACACCCAGGAAGAGTCAATTTTTATTTATATATATATTTTTAAGATAATGTGATTTTCAATTTTAAGGGTGCATCTGGTACGAGAGAATAAAGTGGAGAAGATATTTCATCGATGGGTTTTATGTATTATACTTGAAATGATGTCCTAGTACCAAACACACTCTAATAAAGTGAATTTTATGGAGGAGTCTGGGTAGCTCTTTGTGCCTCCATAGTAGAAGGATGGTTGATTAGACCATATTCATTATGAATGCCCCCTCCCCCTAGTTTCGGCCAACAGATGTGAAGAGAGGATATTCAATGTTTCCAAGCACAGGATATTGCACTCAAATTGTACCTTACAAAGTCTTTGGAAAAGGATTTTGAGGAAACTAAAGTTGCGATTAATCAATATATATATATATATATATATATATATATATATATATATCTCCCAAATCCTTGGGCCCTTTTCATGTGCAAGCAAGCAAGAGAAGAGCTAGGGAGGTTCCGTAGAACACAAGTCCCATCAACTAGCAGTTATAGTGTTATGCCATTGGGCATTGGCAAGCTGTCCACAATACGTAGATGCTGTTGCCCATATGCATTGTTTTTCGAATTAGTAAAAAGGATACTTGTTTGCTAATTGCCACTACATTGGGTTCGGTCAATGTCAGAGACGTCCATGTGCTTCTTTGGTCCACAAAATTGCATTAGGGTCTTCACAAGGTGGGCAATCACCACTCACTCCCCACAAAGTTATGAAATGCATACATATATATGCATCTTACCTGCCTCTTTGGAAAAAGCAAAAAAAAAAAAAAAAAGGTTCTCGTGTTGAGTTAAATCAGTATATAAGAGGGGAATCGAATTTTGCACCGTTGAAAAAAAAAATATGATAATAATAAAGGAGAAAAACCAAAAGAACATGAAGAAAAAGGTGGAAAAGGGAATTTGTCCCTTTGAAATCATTTTATATAGTTGGTGCCCCCAATTCATTAAACCTAAAATCAAAAGACGCATGATTACCCTTTACGAGCCTCGTATCATGGGGATGTGACTCCATTTTTGTTTGCCAGATAAAGTGCCTCCAATAGGGTTAATAGGCCGTAGAGATGGATGCGTCAAAGCTGAAAGAGATATGGCTACCAAAAATACTATTAATCAAATGTGTACCCCACTTGCTTCACATGATTTGAATTGAATGTACCATTTACCTTTCACATAAATAATAACACGATTAGGTTACAATGTCATTTTACCAGCATTACCTATCATATTTGAGTGAGATATAAAGATAATATATATAACTTGTGTGGTTAAGATGATTCTTACATTCAATTTTGTCTAAGAATTGGGAAAGTGGGCTTTCATGACTAAGCACTCAAATTATCAATTTTTTTTTAAATTTGGTTTATATAAACTCATTGTCTGAACCAATATAGCCAAGAAAGTGACTCTTTTTTTTTTGTCAAATCAATTGCAGTTTTTAATCGGATAAACATGTCATTTTCTTTGATTATGTAGTATAATGCTTCGTATATTCTAACTAGTTTGAATTTGGTAGTATATATATCTATTTGATAATGTAGTTGTGTACACTCACCTACTATTATATGTACTAATTTGTGGACATTTTATATATTGAAGACTCTACTTGGCATGACCAACCGGTAATAATGCTATGTTGTGACAAGAATTCTAGCTTTAGTACAAAGGAGTTTTTAATTCGAGTGGATTTGAAGGTCTAATCATAATATTTTCAATTTTACCTTATAGCACTAGTTGATTGCAAAGGAGCTAATAATTTTAGATTTTGTCTTATTGCAAGTTGGATATAATTGAATGCATTTTCATACTATGAATACCACATATTAGGAATTATTTTGATATTGATTAAGTGTAGATGGATAATATGTTTTAATGATATTTTGTATTTTCATTAGATGGTCTTAGCATATACTTTGACTAATATTTTATAGTTGAGACTATTGTTCTTTAGTTCTATGTCTTTATTCCCGTTTTGATGATAAATAATAATTATGGAAAAAAAAAGATACTACTCTTTGGCATTTTTTATGCTCTGGTATATATTATGTCATATATTTTGTAATAATATTTGAAACTAAATAGACGATTCATACCTGCAATTTATTTTGTGTTGAATCATTTCTTGTTTTAGCCATTAGGGGATGTTCAGTTTTACTATAAATAAAGAATTATTTAATAAATTTTGTTTTGGAACTACTGAAACAAATATATATATATATAAAGAGAATCCGTAAGATGAACTCCTAGTTGTGTCGCATTAAGTAATAGAGAATGTTAACAACAGTTTTACCTGTCAAATTGTAAAAACTAACAAAACTAAAATTTGTATCGGCACGACTATTCAGCTACATTAGGGACACAAATTTCAATTGCCATCAAATGTGAAGTGGGACTCAATGACATCAGAAAGGTAAAATAAACAAATCCACGGTCTACAAGTTCATTCTAATAACTAAGCATTTAAGCCAAAAGGCTGTTAGCAGTTCAGAGCACAAATTCTTAATTATATCATCAATAAATTAGGTTGGCAGGTTGCAATCAAACCATACTAGTAAGATATTTTTACTCATGTGTGCGCCCCCCCCCCCCCCCCCCCCTCTCTTAACGCTATATGATGAGGCCAAAACTGAGTATTCAATTCTTGATGACAATCATAGATTATACAAAGTATATATGGCTACAAACAAATACTGCACATGCGACACTAAGACCCCACAAAGTCATCCACATACTGATTTATTAACATTTTATTATTCACATTTCCACAATCTACACCTGCTTTGGTTCCTCATTCCACTTGGATCTTAGCAATTTGAGCAGCATTCTTGCCTTTGTTTTTGTTCTTGTGTCACACTGGCTCTGCAGAAGGAAGAGCAACTGAGTCAAAATTCCGGCCCCAATTGCTCCCTCTCTTGCAATCCCAAAATCACGACAAAGAACCAAAAGTATTCCAACAGCACTCTCACTGCACTCTTGATTACATGATACCCTGAAAACCATCCTCACCAAAGTCTCAATACCATTGGGGTGGTTCACCAATGAGACTTTAGCACTATCCAGCACCAAAAGCTTCTCTATTATCCCCATTGCCATTGGTGCCAAGTTCTTCTGCCTTGTTTCAGAACCTGAAATGTATCTTATGATCCCATCTATTGCTCCTGCTTTGACCAAACTCTCCCTGTTGGATTGCAATGAACATAATGCTGACATGGCCTTGATTGCAGCATTAGAAACCTCACAATTTTGGCGAACAAGTATAACAATCTCATGCAGAAGCTTGTGATTGTTTCCAAGCACGTTACATACCTCTTCTGTCTGCGGTTCTGCTGATGATTCTATAAGATGACACAAACTAGTCTTAACCGAGATCGTTCCCTTCTCGAATAATATAAGGAACGTTGCTAGTTTTGACTCATCTCTGATCATGTTTAGAGGCTCCAAAGTGACAAGAGGCAGCAACTTTATAATGCAAGAGAGTGCTAGCTCTATTAATTCCATGTGATTTTGTGAGAGCACTTCAGCATTCGCCCTTCCAAACACTAGTTCAAGGAGTAGAGGCAAGAAACTCAATTGGATGAAACAAGATTTCCTGAAAGAACAGTACTCATCAGAGAGAACTCTAATATTGTCAAGTGCTTGGAGCTTGTTCTCTAAGGTGGACCCATCGTGAGATTCAAGGGTGTTCTTAATAGCAGCTAAGTAATCGATGGTTGCAGAGTTACCAGGGTCAAATTGGGGACCAAGTTGAAGCCACTGATCGATCAAATGGCGAAGGGTGGTGTTTGGAACAATGGATGGATCATGAAGCTTCTGCATTGTGACAGGACATGTGAGATTACCAGCCGCAAGCCATTTCTCTATGCTAGACCTGTCATAGGTTTGGCCTGTGCACAAAGTCACGGGATCTTCGAACAAGTCTAGACTTATGGGGCATCTGAACAAGTGAGGGATAGTGATTTCAATTCGGGCTTCGTTCATGGAAAGAAGCTGCAAAGAAAAAAAAAAAAAATTCAAAGACCAAAGAAAGCAAATTAAAAGAGTTATCGTTATATCTCTAATGGAACTTCCAAGTGACAGAAAAATCAAAAGTGGGGTGGTCTAGATATGATAAAAGTTTTAGGCTTTAGGTGTGTCCAATACTTGACAAGCATTTTGAGGCACTAAGACACTAATGCCATAAAGATGGTGTCAGAAAGTAGCAAACTTTTCTTTTGCTTCTTATTTTTTCCTCCTTTGGCTTCTAAAGCCTTGACAGACAGCAGAAGAATTAATGGTAAGAGGAAGAAACTAGAAAGTGGTGCCTAAGTGGTAGTAAATGGGATATTTGATATGAGAGAGGACTCAGAAATGGTAATGGATCATTCCAAGTTGCATCCGAGAGGAAGTGGTGATGGGTAATTAAAGGAATTTATAAAGTTAGGGAACTTACATTACATAGAAACATTCCAAATTGGATGCAGAAAAGAGGAGGAGTACTGCAGTGTGGGAAGTTTCTGTAAGCCTGAAGTTTTCTTGCTGACAGACAAGACAGTGGAGAAAGAGAAAGAGGGAAAAGTGCAATCTTAGTTGGAAAAAAACAGGAAAGAGCACCCACAAGCAGAGGTCCAAGAAACAGACCTTATCTCTAGTGAAAGAGCTTGGGGGGATGGCAACTAATAATCATGTAGAATTATATAATACAATTAGTGTGTGAATGGTCCCCAGCCTTACTATCTATCAATCCAGTCAAAACTGACCCACCGGAAGGGGGAATTATTGTTTATGTCTTTGAAGTTTGAATTCACTACTCTTGGGGTGGTAAAAGCAAAGGGTTTTTGTGCTTGGTTGTTTGCTGCTTTTTTTTGTTTTTCATTTTCTTTCTTGTGTCTTTTGCTTGGTACAGCGTTTAATATAAGGAGGAGGTGAATTTAATGATAGTCATAAGGCTCGTGAGGGGAGCAATAATATAAGAGACCACTATCAATGAATGCTTTGATACTTTTATATTTATTGTGGCTAGCAAATTGAATGAAAGGAATATTCCATCTTGCATTTTCTTACTATGTCCCTTCCTTTAATGAACTTCACAGCGGAGTGAAAAAATAAAATAAAATAAAATTTGATTTAACCATCAATTTTGGGATATACAATAAGTACCATATTGATGGACCCTCATAATTCCCAAAATAGATCTTTCAACAAGGCTTACTGCACGTTGTCACATTATGAAATTCAAATCATATAGCATCACATCATTTCAATTCACCCTCAAGTTGCTTTCGTCCTTTACCCATTATACTTTATTACTTGTTAAAATAATCAGAAAAGGAAAAAAAGGGTATAAGTTAAAGAGGTGGCTTCTGAGAGAATTACTTGCCTTCTTTTCCTACCCTCAGTGGAGATTGAAAAGTCTTTACTTTTAATATAATAATTTAAAAGTATTGCACTGCTTCAATTCTTCAAAAGGTTGCAATTTACCATACAACCAGGCAAACAAATTATACATACGTGTTCTTCATATTCATTAAAAGAAAAAGCTGATAAAAATGTATTTTAACCTATTTAATTTTGGATAATATTTTTTACATAAGGCTTGTGAAAACTATTTTGACACTATTTTACATTAGGCTTACAATATTTTGAATCATATATCAATAACTAGTAATTCAATAATTGAAAATTTCAATAATCTTATTTGTAAATTTGTTAAAATAACTAATAATAAATAATTTTTTTACCAAGTTTATCAAAATATAATTAGAATATCTAATTATTCACACATAATTTCTCGTCATTTTTTTACAAGTGATTTTATCAATAAAATAACTTAATATCTCTGTTATCAATATAAATAATTAATTCTCTGTAATTCTCAAAATAATGTCTATGAAATTTTAGTACAACTAACAATACTATTTAGTCTTTTCAAAAAGTAAAGTAGTGTGACTTAGTGTATATGTTAGAGCAGATACCACACATGGATAGTCAAGGCATCGCATTCGATAGTCATAAAACAACAGTATTCGAATAGGCTAGCGCTGACAGTTCTAGAAAAACTGAAAAACACCTAAATTTCCGGTTTTGCCGGCTGCTAGGTAATCTTCAACTACAGAAAGTCTAAAAACTTACAAACACCTTTTTCTTTACTTAGGTATGTTTTTTATATATGAAAAATAGATAAATTTTGGTTTCATCCTTTGAAAAAAATTCTTATTTGGTGTGAATCAAAATATTTCCAAACCTATTTGATTTTAATCCATGTCATTAGACTTTTATGTTGAATATTGAACTAATAGTGAGTCATATCATTCAATCGTAGATGAAAACTAATATCATATGTATTAGGGCTTAAAACCAAATAATTTTAAAAGTGTTTGGATCAAAACTCTATTTTTTTTCACAATGACCAAAATTAAAATTTATTTATTTTTAAGGGATAAAAATATATTTAAAACTATTTTTTATATAATTATATCGATATTTTGATCAGAATAAAAAGATTAGGACTAAACTTGGACAAATCTCCTTTATAGTGATGTAGAAAAATCCCCTCAAAAATAATGTAGACGAATATAGATTATCCTAAAGAAGTCCATGCCTTAACATGCCCATCATACCAGTAGGGGTGTATATAGGTCAGGTTGAATCAAACCCAAACCCGACCGAACAATAACCCGACTAGTGTCCGAGTTAACCTAACCTTAATATAATATATGAGAATTTAAATTTTGTACATATTAAAATTATGAAATTTAACAAGTAAAAAATAAAATTTAAGGGATATTTTGTCATATATATTTTAAACCAACCCATATCGATCAATATAAAAATAACATCAAATTATAAAAAATATATTAATTGAACTATAAAATCTTATAATTTATTATTAATTATTATAAAAGGTATATCTTTATAAGAATTGTTTGACTTCAAGTCAAGTCAATTTAAAGTATCACCCAAACACAGTCTGAAAAATACAACAAGTCAAATTTTAAGACTCAAACCAATCTCAATAAATTTTGAGCCGGCTTGGATTGTGAACACCCCTACATACCATCATAATGTTAATTGATGACAATGTGAAAACTCATATGAATTTCCTAGATCATATTAACAATTTCCAATACAAAATCAAAGGATTACCAGAATTTTAGTGGAATCCGAATTTTCAACTTCATAGACTATGAAGTGTAAGGTACCAAAATTTGAATACATGCACGTAGAGGAGAATAACAATACTTGTTACACGCATCATAGGACATATCTTTAAACGGATTCATCTTATTAATCACACTATATGCATGCGGATGAGAGGCTTTGCTCTGACTCGTGCGTGTCTCGAGTTTTGACTGGCCAAACTTTTCCACCACCACCATTATACCATTACCATTACCATTGCCAATACCATTACCATTGCCAATTAGTCAATAATCTACGGCACTTCACAGCATCCAAAGTCATCCATATATCTGATTGTGATCGAATACAGATCGGATCAGCGGCGAATATAATTCTTAATTGATCCTCAATTTTATGCACACTCTTTCTGTTTTTACCACGAATTATTCTACAAGTAGGAGGGAATTTTTTAAATTTTTTTATTAAATTAAAGACTTATTTAATATTAATGTAGTTATAGATATAGTACTGCCATTCGGTTTAGGTTAAGATGGTAATAATGAAACGAAAACCTTGACCATAAAATCAGAGGGAAGAGACAAACTAGCTTGTCTTGGGAGGTTATATCACTTTTTTAATTTTTAACCCCCGATCTCTCTTTTCTTTGGAACGCTTAATTTATACTCTACATCTCTGTCAAGTGGGTGGGAAAGAAAATGAACTTAAATAAATGTTCCCCCGAGAACAGGTAAGTTTGGCAACATGGAGAAACGGGAATAGAGAAAAAGACCAAAGAACAAATTGACAAAAAGATGGCCACCAATATAACTTTATTGTAAAGATTACTGCAAAGAAAATTTAGCCTTTGAACACTATTTTGTCTGCCATCGGGTCGACGATCGGAATATTTTAAATATGTATGCCAAGCATCATTGATGCTCAACTGATTTAATTAAGTGGTTACTATTCACTTCTATCTAAGTGAAATCTCGAGTTTAAGTTTTTTTTTTCAAAAACAAAAAAGTGTTACGACAATTTTTATCTTATAGTAGGTCAATCCACCCACACAAGCTAGATTAATTAGCTAGAGTCCATAAAACTTCATACATATTAAGATGAAAAAAAAAATGTTTTGTTATATATATATATATATATTATCTCTTTAGTTTGTAGATAAGAAACTAATCTCTTAGGATACAGTCAAACGTCTAAGTAGTGACCCCTTTATGTAATTTTTTTTTTCATACACATAAATCACAAGAA
Organism: Dalbergia cultrata; assembly: GCA_031216105.1. Classification (NCBI taxonomy): domain Eukaryota; kingdom Viridiplantae; phylum Streptophyta; class Magnoliopsida; order Fabales; family Fabaceae; genus Dalbergia; species Dalbergia cultrata. The sequence continues at coordinate 57,466 of JAVHNL010000221.1, read as the reverse complement.
CTTATCTTTAAGGGACTTGAACCCTTTCCACTCGAACCAACATCTCATTAGTAGTATATGTATATAAACTAAATAACAAATATATAAACTCAAGCTAGATTATTTTATATATATTATATAAATTATAATCAGCTATTAACTGACCAAATTTCTTCTTAGGATTTCAAACACATGTATACAATACTATTCTTAATTTAAACTTGATTTCTCGTTGTTGGCGAATAAATTAAAGTCACTCTTGGCTTGTTATTGTACCGGTCATAATTTTAAAATAGATATATTGGAGTAATATAACCTAATAATTTTACTATAAGAAACTTTAATATATTAGTATAGCTAATAGATGAGCATGTAATGCGGCAGAAATAAAATATTTTAATTATATAAATTACTTAATTAAATTGAGCTATAATAAGTATCCTTATAAATTCTTAATAAAAATGGCTTGTCTTTTATTAAAGGCATGTTTTGTGCGAATTTTTTTTAAAAAAAATTTTAAAACTAAATATATATATATATATAATTTAATGCATAAATATATTTTTAGTCTTTATAAATACAAATCATTTTGATTGTAATCCCTTCAATTTTTCAGCTTAAACTTTGTTTTCCAATTTGATCCAATAAATATTTAATATATATATATTGAATATTTATAAATATCGAACATTTTGTTTTTGATGATTATAAATATTTTAAGAATTTTATTTCAATTCACGTAAAATATCACTACTTAAATTCCACTGCGTTTACGCAGCAGGGACTAAAATCAATGCTGTTGAAAATTTTAAAAAAGATGGACCAAAAGTTAAGAAAAAAGTTTTGAAAAAACATAAAATTAAATCGACCTATATTTAAAACGATTAAAAAATATATGTAGCTCTTTAAATAACTTATTGAAAAGTGAAGGAAAATATCATTTTAGTTTTTTTTTTCAAGTTGAAAAGAGTACTAACTTTAAATAAAAATCTTAAAGTTTAGCCCTTTGGATGGCAGCCCCTCTCTTAAAGCATGGTTTAAATGAGTTTGATGATCACGTATAGTTTTTCACAAATAAATGCTCACTTGTTTGGATTATTCGTCGCTATGAAAAACCTTTCGGCAATTATTTCATAAATACTGTTTGAAAATTGACTTTCGCATATGTTTTTATTTGAGACGATAAGTTTTACGTGTGTTAACAAGTTATCACATTAAATTTATGACCAATCACCCGATAAAAATTATGAAATTTACTCAAATGTTATCAAGTAGCCCTAAGGCTGCAACCTATAGCATTATATACACGCATGTACATACAGGAAACGGTGAATCGGTCATGAAACTAGTCCTAGCCACTAGTTGAATCGATCCAACATCAAAACCTGTGCGATCCGATTTGACTTGGCCAGTTGAACCGGGTCAGCCAAATCGAACTGGGTCGGGTAGAGCCTTTTTTTTTTACTTTTTGCTATTTTTTAACTAAATGATACCTTTTTTAAAAATAAAAAAAAATTATAATATGATTTAAAAAAAATGCATTAACTTTGTTTGTATTATCATGACTTTTGAATTTAATTTGTGATATAAAACTTTATGAGTTTACTTGTATAATTATATTTTGAACTTATCAATTGTAATTTGTGATTATGAAATATGAATAATATTTAGAAATTTATGTCATTTATTTTTGTTTTTGTATTTGAACCTTTTAAAAAATGTCAAATTGTTAATTAGTTGTCATTTTATTATATTTTATTTAAATTTTTATTTTTTTTTGTATGAATTCGGTTCAATCGATTTGACTAATAACCCACCGGTTGAACTAATGACCTAGTAACTCGATACCTCAATTGAGTCGAAGATCAGGTTGAGTCTATATAGCCGGTATTTGCTCAACACTCAAGTGAATAGATGGTATGAGAAGAAAGAATGGCAAGGAATATTTACAATATACACCTCTCCTTCAATTTTCAACAAGAGGAAGAGGTTATAGTCTTCAAGTTCTAGATGTACATCAGAGGTGGAGCATTTGATGGGTACGTGTTCAGCCCTTTGGATGGTCAAATTAAGCAATTGAATATCATGATAACGACAACACTCGTACATCACTTGAAATCTTAATTAAAAGAGTGTATGTATATATAATTTTAATATTTATGTGATTAATATGACCTTTTTTTCATCATTTCAACTAATTGTATATTGTCATATAATTAAAAATGTTTTATTGTTAGACTAACTATTAAAAAGTTATTATATAATAGAAAGCAATTGATTAATATCATAAAAGACTTTTATCTTATTAATGCATTAAAATTAATTTTTTTTCATTATTTGATTTCAATTAATCTCTCATTATTTTATGTGCATTTTCAATGTCAAATACAAGGTGATAGGTTTCGGTACCTCAGCAACATGACTAAATTTGTATGCAAATTAAAGTAGAATGCCTGCATTTAGTAACACGGCAAATTGACATTGCGCCTGCTTTATAATACGAAATGGTGTTGTTATAGAAATTTATGTCATTTTAAACAATTCAACAATCACATTATGAACCTTTCGATAATGATATCTTTTGGTTTTCAAGGAATTCAATCATTGCATGTTTCCAACAGTATTTTCTTGTGCCCCTCACGCTTTAATAAGGTCACCCATCATTAAATTTGCCAATTGCAGCCCCGCGAGGGTCCACTTTGTTGGTGGTTTTTCAACTGTAATTATAAACCACGTGTTTTGGGGTGCCCAAGAAATAATGCACCCCCATGTAAGAAAGATCCTACGTGGGACGAGGAAACTTGTTCTTCACACTCGGTTACTTTGCAACGGCACAGAGCAAGATTCTTAAACTAACAATTGATGAATGAGGAAAGTATATACTTGAATCAATTTCCTTTAACATGTAGACTATGGACTATAGAGTAACGTTTAAATAAAAGAGGACGATGCTTTACGGGATACCAATTTTGTTTTCTGCCATTTTTTCAGCATAAAATGATTTCAGAAACAAATTTAGTGCCATTTTATCTTTCTGGTACAAAAGCTAGAGTTGCTTTTTAACAAAATAGTTTTTTCCCCTATTTTCATCTTTAGAAAATGTATATGAACGTCTGTACAATACCTTCTTTAATAGAAAATTGATGTTTTAGCGATAGAATGCTACATCTTCATTTCGTAGTTTAAAAAGTTGGTTTAAAGATTAACTTGTTCAGTGAAAGCATTTTCTATGAAATAATTTTTTCTTAAAAAAACCATAAGTTCAATGATTGAGGACATACTTGGTTGAGGGTAAAAATATAGATAATTTTTTTATTATTGAATTTTCTGTTTAATTTTACATATAGAACTCAATCAAGAAAATTTTATCTATTTTTTTATCCTCCAACTAAACATACATTGAATACAAAAAAACAAAAGCTCTCAAGAATAAATTTGTCCGATGATATTTTTGGATTTAGGCTTTAAATTTTTTATTTTTATTTTTTGTTGCATAACAAGTCATTGGAAGGTTATTAATTTATCATCTATAATACAATTTAAATTGTCAAAAACAAACATTCACGTCTTTTCTCTCAATCTTGTCCCGTTCATATTATATTTATTAGGTTTAGGTTTAGAACTGTCCTTCATGTGTTAATAATTCACATGAATAGTCAGAAACGTATGTACGAAGAATAATGGGATGATTCATGCAAAGATTTTTACCACAACTTCTCATTTTATATCCCGTGTCCCTTTCTCTTGTTCATTATAGTAGGCCATTTAAGGGTCTATCCACCAAGCTACATGAATTAGAGTTAAACCTTAAACACAATGAGTATTCATATTACAAAGCTAAAGACATTTATAATCATGCAAAGAGAAAAAATAAAAACCTTAAAATGTGGCACATCGTATGTCTCTTTTGATCATGATAATTAAGGAAGCTCACACACACACACACTAGACCCTTGCCAGAAAACTCTTACCAACGTATTAGGTTCAATTAAGATTTCTGAAACTCGTCTAGTTACCTTCTCTGATCTGGCTTTAAGTGAAGTTCACATAATCCTATATTCATCCAGCCAAAAACATATGCAAGAACGAATATTGGATAATGGATATCCAACCCTATCAGTACATAATCTAGTCAACTTCCTGACCCGACCATTGCGGCACAAAAAAAATAAAAAAATATAAATTCTGCTTATATAGATTTATGAAACTGTATGTACATCCCTATAGTAGATGAAGATTTTGAAGTTACAGTTAAAAATAACTACACCAGAAGACATAGCACAAAAATCAATGCTGCAGAAGGGAAAAGAAATTGCTACTCACAAGCGTTCTGTATTGAAAACTAGTGGTGGTGCTGCTGCATTATGGCTCATTTCATTGAAATACTCTTGGTTCATATTTGCTGGAGCGTCTGGTGTTTCCATCCCCTCTCCATTTAAGCCTGCCCCAACATATTGTTGCACTACCAACACTGAAGCAGTGGCTGCAAAATCTGAGGATGCTAGCAAGTCCCCAATTGCTCCTATCTCAGGACACTCACTCCAGTCAGTGATTCCTGCTGTGAGGGGTGATATCATCCCTTGACCTCTCCCAACAATGAAAAGGTCATGGATGTCATCCATTGTCCTTATTGCTGACACTGTCTCCTCCCCATTGCTAACCACCTTCTCAAAGAAATCAACTGAATCATCATTCTCATATCTCAGCCTAAACTCACGTAAAAGCTTCTCATCAAGCTGCTTCTGTATATCCTTCTCTGATTCGACCGTGAGTACGCTTGGTTCGCCCGAATCTGTGTGCTCAGATGCTTGCTTCCCTTGAACAAAGCGCATTACAGTAAGGCTTATCCCTGAATGCTCCAACATTCTCCATCCATAGCACAATGCCTCTCTATCATCTGGTCCTCCAAAAAATAGTATTGCTACATGATGAGACACTTGATTTGCAGCCAAGCGGGTAGAGCCACTTAAGCCCCTATCCACTAGAATTCCCACTGAGCATGGTGCATTTGCTAGTACATTCTGGTTGATGGCTCGGTATGCCATGTTTGTTGCTTCCATCCCACCATCAACTGTTTGTTGTTTATGAAAAGGAACGATTATCAAGGCGACACGTTTGTCCTCAGCCAAATTACATATGTCTTCATGCATGGTGGAGTAAGGGGAGATTGCTGTCAAGGGATGGACAGAGACAAAAGAAGAATGGTGCTCAAATTTCTCAAAGGCATTGATTATGTGGTCGGATTGAGCTTCAGTCCTATTAAGAGCAGGATAATCTTGCTTTCTAGTGTTGTGGACAATGAGCATGGCAGATGTACGGCCACTGAGTTCCACCAGATGGAGCACATAGACACACACTGGGGACTTCTTCGTTGGATTAGAGGCTTCAAGGAGGTTGATCATTGTCGGGACATTTCGTGGGGTGTGAACACACACCAAGACCCTGAACTCTGCCTCTGATTTTGTTATCTGAACTGTTCTCCTTTTGTAATATATGGACCTCCTTGATGGTCTGTAAATGACTGATACGGCAGGTACAATAATTGCAGTCATGATTAGAGTTATGGTCACCATGATTGCAAATGCTTCTTCATCCAAAACCTGAAAGCAGTTGGTGAATGATCAACATGATAGACGATTCATTGAGATGAATTAAGGGGTAGTACTAGTAGCAGCAGTACAAATGTCCTATAGTATTAGTACCTTCTGGTCCTTTCCAACATTAAGCACAATCATTTCAACAAGGCCTTTTGTGTTCATGAGCAAGCCAAGGGCAGCTCCTTCGCGTATCGGCATTTGATAAAAGAATGCAACCATTAGAGTTCCAACAATCTTGCCAATGCAGGCCAGAAAAATGACAAGAAAGAGAACTCCCCAGGTGGAGGATCCTTTGATGAGTCCTATGTTAGTTTTTAGCCCACTAGTGGCAAAGAAGAGAGGGAGCAGAAGTCCGGAAACAAAGTCCTCAAGCTTTTCCACAAGAGTAACACCGAGTGGTCCACTTGGGATACACAAACCAAACACAAAAGATCCAAAAACAGGATGAGTTCCAATCGCATCTGTAATGAAACCTGAGATCATAACACCTGCTAATATGAGTGATATATAGAACTCGCTGAAAGATTCTCCTTCAGGGGTTTTCTTGACTATCCATGAAGCTGCTGGCCTAACAGCAAAAACACAAACGACCACAAAGGCCAGACTTGACAAGAGAACCCAAAGGGAAGCAATGGATGACGTTCCATTCTCTGAGAAGGTAATGGCGAAGGCTAAGAGAATCCAGGCACACATGTCATTGATGAGTGCAGATGAAAGAGCAAGCCTACCCAACTCAGTGTTGATGAGTTTGAGCTCTGCAAGGATCCTAGCAAGAACAGGAAAAGCAGTGACAGAGAGAGCAACACCAAGGAATAGAATGAATGTGCCTTGGCTCATTTCATTTTCATATTGTTCACCGAGAAGGAAGGAGAATATGGTTGCAGTGATGAAGGGCAAGACCATGCCAGCAATCGCCAAAGCCACTGATTTTTTACCTGCGCTGCGCACTATTGTTATGTCCATCTCCACCCCCACCAAGAAGAGAAAATAAAGGAGACCAACATTTGCCATTGTTTCAATTACCATCACACTCCTTAGAGGAAACACTGCACTGGCAAATTTCTCGTTTCGCCCAAGCACAGAAGGACCCAACATTACTCCACCCTATGTAACCATGCATGTTAACAACATCTATCAGCAATAACAACAACTATGTGATGATTTGTAACCATCTTGTTTTATCTAATGCAATGCAATGAGATCATAAAATTATAGTGCTGGTCAAGAAATTAACTAACCAAGACTTCAGCAATCACGCGTGGCTGGCGAAATGGCTTGAGGATGAAGACAAATATGCGGGTGGCTGTCACAACTAAAGTCAATTGCAAGATGAAAAGAGGGAGAGAATAATCCAAAGGGTTGTCTCCTTGCCATATCCCATTTGTTGTTATCATGGTTGGTGCATAGCAGACAATATGCTCATCCGTTTGGTTTCCTTTAACCTCCATTTTTCCTAGTTACCTCAGTCAACACTTCCTCTCTATTGCTACAGCAACATTCACCTTCTCTTTATATATGCAATCCTAACAAAAACTTCTTATTAACTTCACGTGTCATATATGCACTACCTGGCTTTTACCAAGGCACTAGCAGCATATACTATATATGTTGTATAATGACAACGTTAATCAGTTAACCATTGCATTGCATGCAAACACTGAATGGAGAAGAAAATTATTTGGGTCTTGTTCTTGGACAGATAAACTGAAAGCGAGAAATGGACATGAAGATGGGGATACAATAGAAGGGACAAAAATGTAAGAAGGACGAGTATCTTTGTTTGATGAGAATTGGAAACGTGAGGAAGCGAGAGAGCAGAAGTCAGGTTCGTTTCGTTTTGGTGGTTGTCCACTCCAAGTGGGAGCTCCACTCAAATTCTACGGCCTCTGTTGTAGAGAGGGGCATCTATTTTAAGAAAACTCATGATTTGCCATTTTGCAACTTATTTTCAAGAAGAGTTATCACCATTCACGATTTTTTTTTCCAAAGTTCAAACTTTTCTTTTATTAATTTTAAAACTAAATCAAATCACAAAAGAACAAAAAATTATATATATATTATGGAATAGGTATTTCACTAGATATATATTAATCTAACCGCATTATCTCATCTTCCTTTACGAAAAAGACTTATTATGGAATAGGTATTTCACTCCCATAAAATTTCCTCTCCCATTTTATTTCCACACTAGATACACCTAATAGGTATCATAGTCAGCGCATAACGGCCATAAAATAAAGTCAGGTGCGCCGGTATTATTTTCCTTATATATACCAATAAAGTTCTGTCTATTTACCTAACAGCAAAGTTTGATTTAAAAAGTTTTTTTTTTTTCCTTTTTCGTGACAAAACAGATATATAAATAGAGAGAGAGAGAGAGAGAGTAATAACAGAAAGAATAATGACGTAAACAAACCTTAGATAAAACAAAACAAGTGCGATAATGTTCTACTTCGTCGTTAAGATCATATATAAAACATAAATAACAACCACCGTAGTCGCATGTAGCAACACAGCCTTGTCCCGAAGTAATGGCTAACTTTGAGTCTAAAAAGTTCTGACAAGAAAGCAGACTTCGTTTCAGGTGTATAAAGTTATGGTTATTTGGGGGTCAATTGCCCTCCTAGTTGTTGGAATAGTTAGCTACTATGGCACTCACAATTTCAAATACGCGACCGAATTGCTAGATCAGCAGAGCAGCATGAACATGCATTCTTCACACACAAGAAGATTACAACTTTGCAGACCAGGTTCTATCGAAAGAAGCATCATCATCTGCATAAGCATATTCAATTTATTCCTACACAGAAACATTTGCCGGGTACTCTTGCGGATGTTTCTTTATAGCCTCTTTCAGCCATTGCTCCTGCTCACGAAGATTGGATGGAGGGACATCATAAACGTCGGTAAAAATGTCTTCTAGTGGAGGCTTTTCTGCATTCTCTGCGACTTGAATTGCATGCAGAAGCTGTAGCAGTAACATTCTGAGTTAGAACAGAACTATTGACTAACACTTTTTTAAGAGCCAATCTATTTCATATTAAAGACAATAAGAGTACTACTTCCAATGTTCAAGGTCATGATCTTGAAAACCTCAAGATCTTTATGTTCATGGCTGTAATCTACTTTTGGACATCCTATATTTTGTTAAGCTAAACAAATTTGTGTGATATTCTCAAGCAGGCTTTTTAAGAATCCTGAACCGTAATTACAATAGATTTAACTTGCCGAATTGCCAAAATCAGGTGGATGCATTCATATAATGGACGTTACTGTTGATGATAAACTGACAAAATATGCTCACTCTTAGTTCACTCTCCAACTCCAATGCTCAGTTAGTGACAGAACTGTTCATACAGGAAGTGTTAAACTTCAGGGTCTCCCATATGCTATAATAACATAGAGACCTTACCCATCTCAGTAAATTACGCATGCGAACTACTCTTAAGAATAGTGGAACACAACTCAAATACTCCTCAGTATACTGTCCACATAGATCAATAGGTGATGCACAAAAGGCAGGTCGAGAAGTAGTAATAAGTTTGTGTTTCAAACACCCACATCAGGGTCATCTTCATCTAATCTTCCACAGGCTGAGGACACAGCTTTCAGGGAAAACATTGATACATGAAATGGTTATAAGTAAATGACACATGTAAAACTTAAGGACAATTGAGTGAATACCGTGACTAGTTTGGAACTCCACATATTAATAGCTCAACAGTTAGTTACAAATTAGGAAAGTTTTTAAAGCTTTTTATGGAGGACATTACGCTCATCATTCCATCGTTTTCCTCCACTTTCCTGAGGATTTTTTCTTCCTTTCCCACATTATCTAGCCTATTTTCTTTTTCGCACTATCTGTCAACCTAGGAAGTTGCTCAAGTTTGCCATAGAGATTTTTTAAGATATTCGATACAGTAATGCGTTATCCATTACCAACCAATGGATTTTTTGGCATGGGTATTTTACCTTCTGTCTCTGACTGTTCCTAAGCTCTGTCTCAGCAGTACCATTCCACCAACCATTCCTTTCTATCCACTTTCTAAATCTCGCCACAGGATCTCGAGCCAATCTCCAACATTCAATCTCATTGGCAGGACGATACTTGGTGGAGTCATCCGATGTGGAGTGGTGCCCCACTCTATATGTAAGAGCCTGAAAAGGGTTAAAAAGAAAAAGAAAAAGAGTTACATTGGCATGCTGTTAATGTTTTGATTTGAGACCATATGCCATATATTCTTGAAACATTCACAAAATTTTGACTTGAAGACTTGTCAATTTACTTCTATTAGAACTGGTCTCTCTTCACTAACTGCCATTTGCCGAGCAGCTTTAACAGCACTATATATGGCCAGGGCATCATTGCCATCTACACGGATGCTACGAACTCCATATGCCTGTCCTTTCACAGCAACACCATCACCTATGCATGGACAGAAGAAAACCCAAAACAATAAGGCTAAAGACATTGAATGTGCAAGACAATGGTAACAACTTAACCAAAGAGAAGACATTGAAATAGAGGAAATGATAATTACTTCGAAACTGGTCTGAAGTAGGGGTGCTGATAGCCCATCCATTATTCCGGCATAAAAAAATAACTGGAGCCTCCATAACAGCTGCGAAATTTAAGGCAGCATGGAAATCTCCCTGGTGTTACACGATACATTAGAATGTAAAATGCAAAAGCACTTAACCATATTGAGGGTCCTTCATAATGATTGCTAATGAAAGCATGAGTTTTCAATAAAACCTATTTACTGGGATGAGATGTTGCAAAATAAAGAATAGCATAGCCAACCATCAAAAACCATAAAAAGGTGCATATCGTGAGTGATACTTGTTTGAATTCCTCTAAAAAATTTCAAGAACGAAGTTTAAGCTCTAGACCCATGCTGTGTTCTAAACCCCATGAAAACAAGTGACAGCAATGACAATGGCAAATTGGCAATTGTATAATTACCTCACTTGAGCCACCATCACCAAAATAAGTGACCGCACATGCGTCCTTTTTGTCCATCTTAAAAGAATATGCAGCTCCAACAGCGTGGGGAACTTGTGTACTGTATATATGGGTAAACTTTGCGTTTTGTGCACAATTACGGTGCTAAGATACACAAAGAAAAATTATACATCAAAGGATTGTATAATGAAGCTTTTAATACTTACGCAACGGTTGATGCTACAGTAAAGTAATTAAGCCTGTTAGACCCATAATGGATGGGCATCTGTCTTCCTTTCCCATTATCATATTTATTGGAGAAACACTGGTTTGCAAATTCTTGCAAAGTGAAGCCACGCCATAGCAGGGGTCCTGGTTCCCTATACTGCATGAGATTAGATTTACTGTTAGATGATTTGCAGCATTAGTCAGGTCGATAGTACAACTAGGATAGATTAAGAGGATAAGTGCATAATGAGACGGATCCAGAAAATTTAAGTGATGGGGGTAAAAATAATTTTAACATGATTTTTTAATACAATATGAGATCAAAGTTAATAGAATAATGAGGACAAAATATGTACATACATATATACTACTAAAATTTTATAAAACCTTTATGGGAGCACATGCCTCCACTATCACCCAAGTAGATCCGTCCTAAATGAGAATCCAGGATGCTCGAAGTTAAAAGTACAGAATTTTGTTTTCTCTGAATTGTGCTTTTAACCTGGGGGAAAATAACATCATCCATTGTAAGAGCTGCAGCTGATGCAATATTGATAGCCTCTTCTCCAATTGTTGTTGCGTAAAAAGATATTCTACCTTGCCTTTGTGCTTCATAGAAGATGGTGTCCATTGTTTGAAGTGTAACCATGTCATTATACATCTTTAAAGCAACTGCCTCACTGACCTAGTATGTTATTCATATGCATTAGTTTCAGTTCAAATCGTTTCCCCTGAGAACATTAGAATTGGTTGGACGGTGACGTGAAAACCTGGACAGAATTACTGCCGAAAATCAGATGCCCATTGTCATCAAGAACACGGTAGCAGGATATTCTCTCTTGAGGTGATTCAGATATAAAGCTCATTTCAGGAATAAATTTCACCGGTCCTCCAGGAAAATCTATAACCTGACATAGGCAGACACACAAAAACATAGACGAACTAGGCATTATGCTCCTTTTAATTTCAAGAAAGCATTCTAAAACCACCGTAGTCATACTCTGTGGTTCTTAGGTATCTGAGTATTTGAACAAATCTAGTCATGGCAACAAACGAATTCAAATTGATCCAGGTTCTAATTGTTATCTTTTCTTGATTGATTACAGTCGTCTACCGCTCTACCGGCCCTTATCTTATTCTGTGACATAAAAAGATACGTTATTATTAACTTATTAAGATAAAGGCATATTAGGGTTTAGGGTGCCGATTGTATTATAATTCAACTCAATTTCAATTATAATTAGGGTTTAAGCATACCAAACCGAAAATCATTTGGTCTTCAAGCTTGCAGTTCTATAATTACAAATTAAAGATTTCAACTTGCTATCAGATCTCCGTTCTTGGGTTCTTCAAGGCTCAAACATTCAATACTGAATCTTCTTTGGAACCTCAAAACTTCCCCGTTTGATGTTATGAATTAAAGATTTCATCTTGCAATCAGATTTCTTTTCACCAAGGCTGAAACACGTCCCAACTTCATATTCAGCGTAAAGAACTGGGCGTCAATTGTTCAATTTTCTTATCCACAATCCACATCGGGCTTCTAGGGTTTGTAAAACCTAACAAAAGTTCTAGCTTGGGAATGATGGTTTCTTATGAATACAAGATAATGTGTAGCCCATCAATATGGAGCCCAATAGGCATCGAATACCAGACCAATCGGGCAAATTCATACTTTAATGGAACCCCGTTAATGTTGCAAACGAAGAAATTGCCACAAAACATTCGTGCAAAACACGGTTTAGGGACAGAGTGCGTTTGCTCAATGTAGAAACCACTTTCGTCAAATCAATTCCAAACAAAAAGAAAATTTGAAGAAAAGATGAAAATTTGAGAGATTAAAAGAAAGAGAAAAGAAAATGTGGCAGTGATAAAGGGCCTGAAAGATCACAAAGAAATCAAATTCAGACGAGTGACACTGCCAAATTTGATATCGCAAGAGTTTGTAAAGAGGATTGACGGGACCGTAGATACATTAACGTCCCATCAAGAAGCTATCTTGCATTTCTCTTACTTCTTCATTCACTCACCCACCCACCCTAAACCCTAATACGACATCAATCACAAACGCTACATCGTGTCCAAGACACTGCCTGTGAGATCTTTATAAAGGCATTCAGTCTAGGGGTTTTGGGCATGGGCCCAAGTTCTTGTAATGAGGGTCGTACAGGCCCATTTTCAATTCACTTCACTTTTTAAGGGAAATCACAAAAAAAGAAAAGGAAATTGCAAAAAACATTTTTAAAAAAAGGCACTATTAAATATTAAATTACTAATTAGTTGAAACTTGAAACAAAAGCACTATTACTTTTTCAAACCCAATATAAAAAGCATGTATATTTATTTAATATTTTAATTTTTTCCGAATTTTTTTTTCAAAATTTCTATTAGTTTGGGAGTGGAAAATTATTTTACGAAATTAAATTAAATTAAAACAAAAGTAGTATTGACGAAAAGGAAACCAGAGTCCTCGCTTCGCAAATAAAAAGTCATGGACTATTTTAGTATTAAATTGACTAATGATTATTATTATTATTACTATTTCTGTTTTCAGAGAATGCTTCTAGGCTTGTAGACAATGAAAAAAGAATCATCGAATCTGCAAACGCATGACTACAAAGAAATGAGGAAATTTCCAATTTGGAGAGAGAGAGCGGGGGGTAAATACCTGATCCTGATCCTGATTCAGTTTCTGATTTAGATTGGCATCGTGAACGGAGTTCAAAGACAAAGGGTTTTGCGCTTTGGTGGACGTAAAGCGGCGTGAAGAGTGAAGAGACGGTATGGTATTGCAGCAGCTATGAATCATATGATTGTTGGTGCTCCTCCTGCTGAGATTAGGATCTGGTTGATTTGGGAGAAGAGGAGCGGTCCGAGAAGTGCAAGGGGAGGAGGAGGAGGAGGAGGAGAAGGATCGAGGGAGCGAAGATGAGAAGTTGAGCTTCGATCTGAGATGGCTGAGGACGCTCGTCGATTTCCTCATCACCATAAGACGAATAACCCTAGCTAAGCTTGGTATTAGAATGAGCACCACGACACAGATACAGACACTCACTCAGCGAGTACACGTGATTTTTATCGATCTTGGATTTTTTGCTTGGGGTGAATAATTTTATAATTTCATAAATAATAATAATAATTTTTATTATTATTATAAAAGTTTATTTAATCACCATCTTTACTTTTCGATAAAAATAAATATACAAATTTAGTGATTAACGCCTTTCAACTTTAAAAATAACATATTTTCAATAAAAATTTGTAATTTGAAAATTATTAACTAGTGTCTTTATTATAAAGTCGCTATCTAGGCAAAACCTTTATTATAAAAATCGCTTCGGTGGTTGACTCGTGCGGCGCGGATCGATAAGAAACAGACGTAGGAATGGAATTGCCACGTCAGAACATCAACACAGCAATTGCAGGCGTCAACGGCGTGAGACCGGCGCTACTTTCTTTCTTCGTTAATGGATTCAACCAAGTTTGAAGCCCATTTCGCTTTTTATTGTCGTGGACTTGTTCCATTTTTGGTCTTTCAGTTTTTGGCCCAAAATTATTGTTTTTGGTTAATGGATACAATTGTGTGTGTTCATTAATTTGGTAGAGTTGAAGTAGAATCGGCTGAAGCCCAAAAAAAAAAGAAGTAGGATCGACCAAAGAAAAGATTAAAGTGCAGAGACTGATTTTTTTTTTTTTTCCTGTGGTGCAAGAGGTAAAAAGTAAGTAACACACCACACACTAGATATTTTTTTTATGTACATTACTTTTAGGATAAATTACACAAACTTTCCTAGAGATTTACTGAAATACAATGAACACCCCCTCTATTTGTCCACTTGTGTCACGACCCGATTTGGATCGTAACCAGCATATGAGGATTCTCGTCCCAATGTAAGTCTCGTGATAGCTGTGTCGTACTGTGTGCATATTTTATTCATAAAATCTACTTTAAATCATAAATCAAATCTCATTTTGAACTCATTATAAACCTAAATAATCCTTTTCTCATAAATAAAATCTGAACTGTAGCTATGATATATTTTGAACTAAGTTGCTCATTTACAAAATAAACCATGAATGCTAAATCATTTTAATACAAAAGAATCATGGTGTGCAAAATAAAATAAATGCATGGTTCGAGACTTTATCCACACCGTCACTTGAGTACTCTATACAAAACAATCAAACTTCACATCAATGTGAAGCTCGCCCCAAAGCTAAAAACACTATTGCTGGAGGAAAATGAGAACCCTGAGCTACATCTGAATTTGTGGGAAAAGGAAGAAAAGTGGGGTGAGTTTAATAAGAAAACTCAGTGAGTGAATCCTCACTCATAACCGTATATGGGACAAGAAATAGTCATATATAAATAATAATAATAATGCAACGAAGAAAATTCATTTCCATTTATTTTATGTAATAAGCATAAAATCATAATTTATTGAATTCATGAAAAACCATATTATTTCCCAAGGTATTACAAGGAGAAACAGATTATCTATAAACTGAAGGGCGGTACTCAATCCCTAGTGAACATAAGTCGATAACTGAGATCTTAATAGTCCCTGGTGAATCGCATCCCTAGTGGACTGACCTAACATAAGGATAACTTGCCCCTGGTGGGCCTTGATATACCAAGGTTAACAAAATAACTACCGTTAACTCACAGTTCTGTTCCTCTCAGTAATTCCTAATCTAAAATAAGCTGAAACCATAAAATGGGAATTCTATTTATTCTAAATTCAATAGTTGTTGCTTCCTATAAGTAAAACATAATATTTCCTCATCACGAATCAAATTTAAATCATGGTATAGATCAGACAATAGTAACTGCTTATCAAATAGGGTCCCATGTATTATTATAAATGTAGATTTTCATGCTAATTCTTAGACAAACATATAAATCTTAATCCATGTCCAAACTTAAGTATAAATTCTCTCTAAATATTTTATAATGTTAGAAATTAATTATAGAATGACTAAAATAAGGTCATGAGATCAAATCCACTCACCTAGAGGGGTAGACTGTGAAGCACCAAC
This sequence comes from Dalbergia cultrata, assembly GCA_031216105.1. NCBI lineage: Eukaryota > Viridiplantae > Streptophyta > Magnoliopsida > Fabales > Fabaceae > Dalbergia > Dalbergia cultrata. The sequence continues at coordinate 41,677 of JAVHNL010000221.1, read as the reverse complement.
ACCACAGGGGACTCCGGGGAAGAGGAATGGCACCAATGCTTGCCATTGAAACAATAAAACTCATAAACAACCTATGGGAAGCTCTCGATTGCTCTAAACACACACTAACAACATTGAGGAAGCACCCCCACTTGACAATAATGAGAGATATATCAAGACCCAACTCAAGATCATAAAGAATGGAGAGAATGGAGGTATAAATTAATAACATATACATACCTTAATAATTCATGGGAGCTAGATTTGAGTGGGATTGGAAGAAAAGAGAGAAAATGAGGGTTTCAAGGTGAAGGTACATTTATGCTTCTGTTTAGGGAGGAGGGAGACCCTGAAATGATTTTAAAAAGGCAAAAACGAAATGGCGTCATTTTTCAGGTATTGTTAGCGCTCAAGGGGACCACTATAGCGGTAAGGGAGACTACAATTCATAAATTTGGTCACTTATGACCGCTATAGTAGTCTATGGTCTAGTCATTTCCCGTCCCGCCTACTGTGAAGGCTATAGCAGTCCTCATAACACCCAAACCATGATAATGTCTATGGTCTAGTCATTTCCCGTCCTACCTACTGTGAAGGCTATAGCAGTCCTCATAACACCCAAACCATGATAATGCATCCTTGTGACCGCTATAGCGGTCCAGGACCGCTATAACGGTGATAACAAAGTTTAACTTCTAATTTTTACTGTCATTAGGCGTATGGGTTACCTCTATACTCATTTATATTTCCTAATTTTATGTTGATGAAGGACATTAACTTTGAAATATAAATGTAAATAAGGAAATACCACCCATTTGGATTCAAATAAAATATCAAAAAAATCAAAACCTCAACCAATCAAAATCCAATTTTTGAGTCCTAGTTCAAATTTGGGAATCCTTACAATTTTCTAAACTTGTGAGCTAAAAACGAAACATCTAGAGGTTTTTTAAAATTCATTAAAAATCACTCTTCAATTTATTTTCTTTTGGAGAACAATTACCGAGACTTTTGGTCCCAATAATGTGACTTTATCATATAACCTTCTAAGGAGATGTAGGATTCAAACTTAGTGAAATTTAGAACCCGACAACCATGGTGGGTCCTGGGGAACCCTAAGGCCATACGGAACTTGTCTATTGACACATGTATACCAGGTATTACAACTTGAAATTTACCTCCCCTTATCTAAATAAAAACCAATGGAGCTAATCACTGTCGAGGGAAAAGGATCTCGATTGGGAGAAAATGGAGCTCGTCTGAGAGAAAACATAGCTCAGCCAGAGGAAAAGGAGCTCATTTGATAGAAAATGGAGGTCGTCTCAGAGGAAATAGAGCTCGGCTAGAGAGGAAGATCTCGATTGACAAGTGGTGCAGATATATTCATCCAGTCGAGCTCTACTTCCTCTAGGACGAGCTCTACTTTCTCTCAACAGAGATCCTCCTCTTTCGGCTGAGCTCAGTTTCCTCTCGGATGAGCTCCACTTTCTCCCAAATGAGATCATTTTTCATCAACAGTGATAAGCTCTGTTTGTTTTCATTTAGATGATGGAAGGTAAATGTCAAGTGGATAAATAGAAGGGGTGTCTATGTTATTTCAACAAACCTCAAGGGAGGTGAGTATAATTTACCCTTAGTTTTATCTACAGGCTAAAGATTGAGGTGGGGCAATAAAAGAAGCACATGTGGATTCCTTGCAAATGAGAGTCAACCTGGATTAAGGTCATGATTTAGCTTCCCCTCCCAGCTAATTAAGTTCCTGTCTAATTAACATTCAAGAAAACAAATAGCAAAACAAAGTAGAATTGAAAAAAAAAAGAACCATTTCACATATCTCGTTAGACCACCCCCCGACAACACACAGCACTAATTGCCACCCAAATCAAGTACCAAACAATCTGCAACCTTGTTGACCATAACCTCACGCCACCCCTATCTCGCGTGTGAAGATGGGACAACAAAATACCTAAGCAACGATGTCGACCCATGAAGTAGAAGAAAGCCGGTGACGAAGCGATGAAGATATAAGAAGGGTGACGCAGATGACCATATTCCAACAATGGCGACAATGGAGATGTTGGGAGGCTGTCAAATGAGATATCAGTTTTAGCTAGTAATGAGCCAAGCCCAATGGCTTCCATTTGTATGACGCCCTGCCTTCTACTCATTTATGAGTTTTCTAGCATCACATCATGTTCGCTTTGTCAGATCTATTTGAGTTTGTGTTCATTTTTGTTCTAGATCTAGTTTGAAGTCTATATTTCTGGATCTTGGGGTCCAAACATTGTAAGAGTGATTCAAGATCGGTTGGCTTTCCTTTTTAGGGACATCTTTTTTTTTAATTTTTTTTCGGGTGACAGTTACTCTTCAACTCCAATGCTTTGCTAGATTAAGCTGTTTGTCTTCCTCGTTGTCAGATTAGTGGCAGTTCCTATTGCTCCGTTGAGTTCAAGTTCGCATCTTCTCTGATTATCTTCTCCGTCTATGATTTCGGCAATAGTTCATTCATATATGGAGATTGTCAGATCTGGTTATTCTATCATCAATCTGCTTCCTTGCTCATCATTAATTGAAACTGATTGCTCGATTAACAAATTCCGTGACCACAGTCGAATAACCCTTACGGCAAAGATTGTGTCTTGACAGTGACAACAACAGCAAAGAAAATGGAAGCCCATTACCATAATCAAACAACCCCTGCGGCGGGGACCGTGCAAGATGACAACCATAGTTGAACAACCCCTGCAGTGGTGGCGGTGGAGACCGTGCAACACCACGGCCTCTGTCCAACAACAATAGCAGTATATAGATAAAAAGAACGACTTCTTTCTATAGTATAACAATAATAATAAAAAAGGCAGGATCATATTAAATTTTTGAGTTGTGTTATTTGTACTCATTATGTGTGGAACACCGTGTCAACTCACATATCATCCACCATTGGACAGAATATGGACCTCATTCAAGTAGAGTCCATATCTTATTCAATGAAGGAAAAATGTAAGTTGGCACGATATCATACACACAATGAGTACAAATAATATTTTTCTAAATTTTTTATTTAAAAGTTAAAACGTAATCACCTTCCTTACATCTAATTAACTTTAAGTCATAATTGACACTTTTTACTATTAAGTGGAACTTGCATGGTCCAATTGTCATCTTTCAATTCATCAAACTAAAACCTACAACTTACATGTAACTTTTCATCTGTATGTGAGAATTCTCCTAAGCACTATGTTAATGGTAGGATAAAGAAAAGGGACATGAGGTATGGATCCATAACATTTTATCTTACTTTGTTTTCTTTGTAGTAACTAAATTATGACCTGCACAGTTGCATGGATAATTAAATTGAGAAGATATATAATTTTAGATTGTATATGCGTGATATATAGGTAAATAGCAAAACAAACTCTCCATAAATTGTATTTGAATCATTAATCAACTTATGATATAGCATTCAACAAATATTTATAAACACTTTCTTATACACAACATGATCAGTCTCATTGGTGTTTTTTGAATCACCATTCTATATAAAAAATTTCAATCCACTTTGATTGGTTACTTAAGATATTGAAACATACATGGCCATAAATAAAAATAGGCTCCTCCAAAATCAAATCAAAATTTTTCTCTAGAATTGTGTATTAATATATAAGATTATATATAATAAGATTTCAATAAAAATTTTAAAAATAGATGATATTATCAAAATGCATCTATAAAAAATAGTGAAAATATATTATTAAAATAGATTTTCTAGGTAATAAATATTTATAACAAATTGATAAAAAAAATTCATCATCTCATACCTTTATTGCTCCCTTTTCTTCTTTAATAAAGAAATTGCAAAGAATTTATATTAAATAAAATATACCTATAATTATAATTATATTTATTCAAATGAATATTCATGATGATTTTCATAAATTGAAAAAATCCATCATTCTTATCCTTGCTTCTCCTTTTTATTTTTTTATTCCCAAGTAAGGAAATATAGCTTCAAATTCATATTAAATAAAATATAATTTAAATTTAAAATGTAACAAAACATGAATTTAGAGTATAATAAACTTTAATGGGAGATACGTCAACGATTTAGCGAGAATTTATTGAAAAATTTCTATCATCTCATTCTACATTGTATCATAGTAAATATTATATAGTTAGCTCTAAAAAAATTATATGCTTACAAATTATTTTATAAGAACTAAACACCCATCTCTCAGTAAAAGAAAAATATTGACATCTTCCTTATATGCTTGATTTTTTTTAATAAGTTTAATTATATTTCATGCAAAGTTTTAGATATCACAAAAAATAAAAAAAATTGTAAAATAATTTTATAGAATATTTGATATAATAACTTTATAAATTTATTTATTTTAATTATATTTAAATTAATTATATTTTTTATTTTGCTTTCTATATATGTTTGTATGTAAATAATTAATCTCTTATAAAGTTAAAATAATTCAAATACTCTACAATATAAACATAAAAATCTCCCCAATTCACTTGAGTGATGTATTGTTAAAAAGGTTTTAGTAAAAATTTATTAAAAAAATAAAAATGATAATTATCACTTCTCCTACTTTCTTCCCCTTCCATTTTTCTTATTAGACAAAGAAAAATAATGAAAATTTTATATTAAATAAAATGAAAAAAATTCAAAGTAAACTATATTAATATATTAATCACCTGTCTAAACCAAGAGGTGACATGTGTCAGATACAATAATACTTAATTGAAGAGAGTACAATTTTTGGAGGAAAATTTTATGTTAAACGAGTGTCAAATACAAAATTATATTTCCCTTTGGCATGACTTTTCAAAGAGTATTGTTATTTTGACTCATTTTATGTGATGCTATGTCGACACATTTTCATCAACCTTTAGATTGGATGTAGACCTCACTTGGTTTGGATCTTACACCCCATCCAATGGTAGATGTAAGTGTGTTGATACGATATCTTACAAAATATGAGTCAAATTAACATTTCTCCTTTTCAAATAGTAGAATGAAAGTTAATTATACTTGTCAATGTCACTTCACAATTGGATGATTGTGTAAAAAATTTTGTATTATCAATGTATTAAAATTAAATCTTTTTCATAGTATAAAAAATGTTTAAAAATAAATGAACAATTTTTTAATATTACATCAAAATATAAATTAATTTTCATCCAAATGTAAAAGGATTGAAATTTTACTTTTTCAAAAGAACTTATTTAAAAAGGTCAATTTAAAAGAAAAGTTCCTATTTCAGAAGTTGTAATTTTTTATCTTCAAGATAAATATATTTTTGTATAGTTTAATTTTGATATACTGATAATATAAAAGTATTTTACATTATCATCTAATCAAATTTTTTCTTTTGCATGACTTTTCAAGTAATACAAGTAGAAAATAACAATATTTACTATGTGCTATCATTATATGTTTGGATAATTATGCAAAAATTGTACACAATTAGTGTGTTAAAAGTAAATCTTTTTTTTTACAATATCAAAAGGAATATATGTTTAAAATAAATGAAAATATTTTAATATTATATCCAAATATAGATGGACTTAATTGTATCAAACTTGTGTATGTGAAATTGGTTGTGTCATTTATTATGTGCAATAATAGTTAAAAATTGACACTTGACAAATTGAATAACCAAAAAATTTGGTACTAAGGACAAATTGAATAACCAAAATTTGGTACTAAGTTTTGAAAGGAAAATTATTTACTATTGCATAACAAATATTGTTCATTGAGTTAACTATTTAACTTTTATATATATATATATATATATATAGAGAGAGAGAGAGAGAGAGAAGATTTGCATAAAAGTGACGAATTTCCTTTCGTACGGTTAATCTTTTTGCTAAAGGAGAATCTCTAATCCTTTTATATCTTTATATTCTTCTATTCTCATTAATAGATTTTCATTGAAAATTAAAAAACTGCACGAAGTGCATTTTAATTTCGCAAGCTGAATTCTCAGGTCCCAGGAGGACAGTAGAAAGGCAACAACTAGCCATTGTCTAAATCTAAATAGGTACTCATTAGTTGCACTGCATGTAACTATACGCTAATTTACCCCTTAAATGCACGTAATTGATACGCTGTAATGTACATTAGTTCAAGCTAATTAATTAATTAGACATGCTTATTTCTTCCAGATCATCATCCAACGACAGATAAACTTCGTCTAGCCATGAAAGCTCTGTTCCACTGTCATCGTCATGATCGCTGTAGCAGTTCACACCTTGTTGAGAGCTGTTCTTTTCATACACTCTGCACAAAACCCATCCGCTCCAACTTTGATCCTGTCTTATTAGGAAGAAAATCAACATAAGCCTGTTCATCAATTGGTCTTGTACACAACAAATATGCTTGGCGTGCATAATATTTTAAAGCACTTTTTATTAACTTAATTAAAAAAAAACACTAAAATAGTTTTAAATATATATTTTGAAAAAATAATTAAAACTCGATAGTTGGAATTTTTTAAAAAATATATATTTTAATATTTTGAATGAACTTGAAAAAAAAGTAACATCCACAAATTAAAGAAGCTCAGCTACATCATAACCTTTTTTTTTTCAAAAAAAAAAAAAAAGAAGAAAAGAAACTGCGACAAACGTACGTATTGTCAATTAACTTAGTAAAGTCACTTACGTGTTTTCGTCTTCCCCTCGCACACCGATGCGATGCAGTGTCGAATCCAGACGACCAGATATGATATTCTTGCATTACCCAGTTGGTTTCAGTGCCCTGCGGAGCTTCTCCTATGTGGAATACCAGGTACTTCTTCATCCCCACTTCCTTGTCAACATCTGACACTATAGGTTCGGTGACACCTATTTCCTTCCAATACCCATCTTCCGTGGCTCTGTTTTCTTTCACTTTGGTGAAGAAATAGTATTGATTCCCACTTGACAAAGCCTTACCTGTATATATATATATATATATATGGTAATTATGTCAGTCACTTCACTGCTATATATATATATATATATATATATATATATATATGTTGATATATAATTTAATTTTGATACATTAAACTATAAATATATTTTTATATTATTATTCAATTAAATTTTTATTTTTATATGATATGTTAAGTATTAAAGATAAAAGTTAACCATATTTATTGATATGTCACTATATTAATGGATGATTAAGTAAAAAATTTAAAAAGAAAAAGAAAATTGAACCCTAAAATTAATTGTGGGAGGAAACTACTAAAGCGTACCGTTTAATTCCCAGGGATCGGTGAGAGAGAGATCGAGATCAGGGATGATGTTGGGATGGCATGGAAGAAGAGAAGCCCTAGAATAGAGAAAGTGAAGGACGAGTTCTTCATCCGTTGGGGAGAAGAGAAACCCTGGAGGAAGGTTGACGCTGCCATCATCTGTCATCATCTCGGTGTGTGTGTTGCTGAGTTTTTGACAGTGGAATTTAATTTGGCACTTGGATTAATTTTGTCGCTATATATAAATATTTATAGACGACGACGAGGCGGTTGATTATCATTCACAAAAAGGAAGGTAGCATAAATCGAGTTGCTGTAAGAAAGGCGGCGGTACTTGGAACAAACTTGATAAGAAAATTGGTCCGGCCGGGAAGATCGATTCGAAAGGCGGCCGAGGAAACCAACAAAAGAAGCTAGCTAAATTGATAGTCCTAGACACAAAAATATTGTATATATATATCTATATAGCTAACTAGTTAACTTGGCAATGATAACATTGAGAGACTTGAGACCCACCTTTAATTTGTCTGCATTCTGAATATTATTCTTTAATTTTCCACGTTTATTTAATTGTACGTCAACCTGTTTCTTAACTGAACAGGCATAATCCATGACAATATGTAGGGTTCCTCTCATCCCATTAAAGTATTGGATTTGCGTGCAAAGTTACATGATAAATATAAGGTGTGTACCATGCATTTGCTTCTTTTTTCTTACCTTTTTTTTGTTTTTTGCAATCCTTTTTCTTAAAGATTTTGTTTACACTTTACACCATATTTAAGCTTTAGTAACATTTATTAGCAACAAGTATTGTTAAATTTCTATAGTATAATTTTAAAAATATTGTTGAAAATATAAAAAGTGTACGTGTTTATAAAATTCTTTAATGTTATTTTTATAAATATTGTATATAAATTATATATATATTACTGAAGAGTTTTATCAACACTTTTTTATATATAATATAGTAACATTTTTTTTCAAATCTATATTGTAGTGATTATTCGAATTCATTGTTGGGATACCAAATAGGACATTTACTCTCATAATAGGCGTCAAAATGTAATAATACAAAACCAAATTAAAATAATTTACGCCTAAAAGGCCTAATTTCTCCAAATATATCCCATTTGATGTTGTCTTTGGGATATAAAAAATGTATAATTCTCTTTTTCGTAATTAACCCATTAATACCATATCAATAAGTTTTTCATTTCAAATTAGCTTTTATATTATTATAGAGTTTATTTAATCAGTAACTAGTACTCTTAGGATATTAATTAATTAATAAAAAATGGATAAATTTGTATTGAAAAGATAAGAATTCAATACATGGGGTCTACTAAAAGTTTTTAAAACTTTCTTTTTGGGTATCTTTAATTATTGTTCTTAAGATAGTGATTTGCAAAACCCATTTTTATATTATGTTGGGATAGATGATTATTGAATAAAAACTTATTATCTGTTTAGTTTGAGTTTTTTGTTTACAGTATTTATTTTTAATTTTTCAGTTTTTCAAAATTTATGAAAAAAATACTAAAAATTTTAAAAATTATAAATTTTAATTTTTAATATTTCTTTTGTGAAATTTTAAAAATTAACAAATTGTAAATGAAAACTGTTTCAAAAGCCAACCATACTCTTAACCTCAAATTTTGTTTTTAGTCGTGGATCCCTATGTCTATGCATGCTTCTCCGCACATAATTTACTGCATGAAAAGCCCATAAAGAAAGAGTAGTTACGTTGTCAGTGACGTCTTATCTCAAATATGGACAAACTAGGTGTGAAAGGGTATGGAGAAATCTAATGATGGGGCATTGACATGAGAGAAAGGTTCTTTGGGGTGACACGCGTCACAAGTGTTCTTCTCAATTGTGATTTGTGTCAGTCGATTAATTAAGAATGAAAATCAGATATCCCCTATCTCATTAATTAGTTCTTGCCATATGAAAGATTGTAATTTATATATTTAAAAATTATTTAAAATTTTTAAATATTTATTTTCTGTATAACAGTAAGTGATTGATTGAATGAAGAAAATGTAATATGAGAACGAGTGATTTCTCACCATTGATTAATTTAGTTTTCTGATTTTTGGGCTATTATTACCACTCATATGAATACTTAAGTGCTTAAAGAGATTTTCTAATTTTTAATTTTTTGTAAAGGAAATACGAAAAATTGAAAATTAAAATTAGTATTTATTTTACAAAATCTGAAAAATTGGAAACCTAAAAATGAAAACTGAAAATTGAAAACTCAAACCAAATAGGTTCTTGGACTGTTTAATTTGAGTTTTTAGTTTTCAATTTCATTTTCAATTTTTTAGATTTTGTGAAGAAAATACTGAAAATTCTAAAAAATATATGGGTCTGTTTGGTTTGAATTTCTAATTTTCAATTGTTATTTCCAATTTTCAGGATTTTGTGAAGGAAAAACTGAAAATAAAAACTGAAAACTGAATTTTATAGGGTCTGTTTGGTTTGCTGTTTTCAGTTTCTAGTTTTCAGTTTTTGTGAAAGAAAAACTAAAAGTTCTGAAAACTACAAATTCCAGTTTTCAGTTTTTTTCAGTTTTTCTTTCATAAATTCTGGAAAGTTGGAAAACAGAAAATGAAAACTGAAAACTGAAAGCAAACAGCCTTTTTAAGATTTTTAGTATTTTTTTCACAAAATTTAGAAAATTAAAAAAATGAAAATAAAAACTGAAAACTCAAATAAAAATATAATATTTTTCCGTTTTCATTTTTAGTTTTTAGTATTTCCTTTATAAAATCCTAAAAACTGAAAAATTAAAAATGAAATCTAAAAATTAAAAACTAAAAGGAAAAAGGCCCTTAAATGTTATGAGAGAAAAGAAAATATTTTTTATTTTATTTATTAATTGACATATAGATTTTAAGGATTATTATCGTCTTTCACTTAGGATCTATTTGGTTGATGAATAAAAGTGAGGGTAAAAATTACATAAATTAATTTCATGTATAAAATAATATATAAAGCTCATTCATATATTTTTACTCCCAATTTAACTTTCTATCCAAATGTATCTTTAATCTATTTTTTTAAAGCAATAGTTGATACGTGGAAAGATGGTTTTCTTGCATAAAAAAAGGCGGTTTTCTTTTAGATTTTCTTTATCTGCCGCTTTTAAATTATGGTTTGTACCGATGTTCCAACTTCACTCTAGTTTTGTGATATGAGTCATATCCTTCTCGACCAACGTTATCCCCACAAAAGTATGTCCTTATTGATAAACGGAATGAGGTTATTCCAGTTACTCAACGGGACAAATATACAACAAACATTGATCAGAGGCGGGGTGGGAATTCGTTGCATTACGTGAACAACAAACCAATAATTAATAGTCCATAACATATGTATGACTTAAGATGTGTTCCATGAGTCATCATTAACGCTTCACTAATAAAATAAAGTTTATGTGATTCCCCGTCGTGAAGTAGTTGGCAGGTCACCTTTAGCCTGCACTAATTTGATCCAAAGACCAGTGTTTTAACTGTGTTGTGCCAGTAGCTTTCAGCATCGTGGCATGGGCAATATTGATCCTTGTCATCCCTAGGGTCCTTCAACCCATATGGCCAGGAAAGAAAAACCATATCATATTTCACGACCATAGTGTGAAAGCACCTTTTCAATTTGTGGACTATAACCTTCAACCGACGTGTCAATTTTTCACATGCCTTATACGTCCTTTTTATTCTACAAAAGAAAGGTTTAAGCTCACTTTGCCATTTTATCATCACTTACCCAACAAAAGGACACTTTGATATGACCCTACTTTCTCATCGTTCTATATCAGCCTGTCCTTCCGGGATTGATGTTTTTTTTTTTTTTTGATAAATCCTTCCGGGATTGATGATTGAGTGTATACGTGGATGTCTGTTCGGTAAAATTGAAATTTGTATAGCTATATATAAATGTTTTGGATTAACGCTGCATTAACAAAATCTATTGTAAAAAAATTTAATAAAAAGGACGGGTTGTTAGATAAAATAAAATATTGTAGGATTCATATATCGGCTCATCAAGGATTAATACATGTCATATTCTAGGACAGATCCACCTTCTGGAAGGTTGGGGGACATGCTCTGACCCACAAAAATTTTGAAATTTTATTAATTATTATATGGATATGTATAATTTTTGGCCCCATTATTTTTTGAAGTCTGCTCATATTAATTTTAAATAAAATAAAATAATAAAATATTATTATGCTCGTATATTATTTTTTCTCCTATTACCAAAATCTTTTACATCCGTCCCCGGTCATATCATTCTGATAAGTAAGTCAGAAAAAAAATAACTGTTAAGATTTTTGCATAAATTTAAGATCGATTTGTAATTGACTAATATTGGTGTGTTGCCCAACAAAATTCCCATTTTTTTGTATAGAAAACAAGAGGGATCCTTGGATAAAATGATGTGACTCACTTGCCCATCTAAAGATCAACATATATACCACCTCACTTTGTTAGAAAAATTCAAACAAATATTTATACTCTCCATTTTTTTTATAATTATGCATGATAATATTTTTTTCAAACAAGCTCTCTCTCTCTCTCTCTCTCTATATATATATATATATATATATATAAAATAGGAATGGAGGGTATACTTAGTATTAGAAATGGATTTATTATATTAAACAAAATAATTCTCACCTAATATATAAATTTAAATGGAGGAAATCATGGTTGTAATAGGTTAATAGTATATTTGAATAACTACCCATCCTAATTGTTTTTAGCAATTTCTCTCAAATCAAAATTGACTTGTATCAAACACCATTCCATTGCCACACTAAAATAATAATAATAATAATAAACTACTACTAATCAATTTTATAAGTTTAAACACCATTATTCTATTGATTTTTTTTATTTGAGTTTCCAAACATATTCTATATATAACCATCACATTTTATTAATAAAAAAATATTTTTTATGAGGATTTGTTTAATGAGATTTATTAATTATAATATACAATCAGTGTGGATAATTTTAATGTTATTCCATCATGTGTTAAAAAATTATGTGTAACTTTGCAGATGATAATTATAAAAGTCAAATAATTTTATTAATGTATCATGATTGAATAAATGTATGAAAATAATAACTATAACACTACAACATCGAAATTAAATTATTTTTTCTTCTTTTTCTTGTTAATTTGTTATGCTATAAGTTTTTTCTTTGATTATAAAACATTAAAAAAGAGAGAGATTATGGGCATATAATATGCCTTGCACAAATTTAAGGGTGCTATTATTTTAACATTGAAAAAATAAGTATTTATAAACACTTAATTTAATAGAAAGATGAAAAATTTTAATTTTAATTTTAAATATAAATTGCATAAAATTTAAGAATAATAAATTATTTTCTATCTAAATTATGGGGATCAAAAACACATTTCTCCAGATTTAATGTGGCATGTACACATACTTTTCTTGCGCGAGTCTAAATCAGTATACAGTGAAAGGTTTGTTACTTTATTTTGGTTCTTTCGAGATACTTAAAGCTTTAAAGTTATGCAAAGGTATGCAAGATATCACTGCGGGATAGCTAAATTGGTCTGTCCCATGTTTAATCTGTAATTTTATTGTAAATTCTTGTTAATATTGGTGGTTTATCCTAAACTTATATGGGGGCAAATTTTCTCCTAATTTTTTCCCTAATCTAAACTTTGTATAATTAAAAAAAAAAGGTATGCAAGATTTGTTGAGATTCGATTGTGCAAATTTGTGGGTTGATAACGTCATAGTTTGGGACTGAGATTAATGAGATCGACTTTCAAAATAAATTTGTTATTGCTTTCTTAAAAGGCAGTGTAAATTTGTCAACAGTGTTAACAATTGCTTATTAATAATTGTGACTGTGAGTTAGAATTGATCTTCAGCTTAATAAATAGTTCATCTATTTCAATATATATATATATATATATATATATATATATATATATATATATATATATATGTTTTTTTTATTTTAAAATATTTCAAATATTTATCATTTACAATATCTGAGTAGTATTATTTTTTCTTCAATTTATACTTTTAATAATGATTATATTTAATTTTAAGAAAAAATAAATGTACTAATTACAATTTATTTTTTTTATTCAAGAATAATTTTATTAACTCATATAATTTTATATATTTATTAATTTTTTTTGCCTTAGTACATATGTTATTTAATTTTTGACAGAAATATTAAACGAAAGTAGTATTTTGGTTTGGAGATTTTGCAAATGGTCAACCCGAAGTGTAAAAATGGTAACAAAAAGAGGTTTGGAAGAGACTAATAATCCTAAGTTCCTAGCCTTAATTACTTCCACTCTCTTCTTGTCCTCTTTGTTTTTAGTTGGTGTCAATATGTGGCTCAAAAAGATACTTGTAGTTGCTTAAACTTTCATAGTTTTAAAATACTACATTGATGATAGATTATAAATCAATTTCCTCTATTACTGCTGATATATTGAGACTTTTGTTTTCTTGTTTTTTCTGTATTGCCTGTCACTTTATCTCATTGTCTTTTTCTTTTTTAAGGTTTTTTAGTTTGAAAAAAAAAATAAAAAAAGAGTGCTACTTTTGACAAGAATAGAAAAATGGTTGAAATCCAAACAAGAAAATGAAGTCTATCACAGGGAAAAACCCAGAGAATTTTTACAGGGCAAATTCATCTATGTGAATTTTATATAATCAAATACTAGATAACGTTTATCTTAAATCAGAAAGGCTATGGTTGAGAATCTACTATTGGATGAGAGCAATTTAAGCTTATATTATTGAGAGTCATGGTGATCAAAGAAAAGAGAAAAACGATTAAGTGAAAATGAAATAAAATTTTATTAATTATTAAAAAAAGTGTAATACAAGAGCAATATAGCAATATTCCTAATATATATCTTCCTATTATAGATTATAGAAAAGTGGTTAGACTTTGGGTCTTATTTCCTTTCCCAGACGTGGATTATTTGTGCTTGAGCTGTACCTTGATTGTTGTTAAGTGTTGATTGAAATTGTGTAGGGAAATAAGTCCCACATTGGTAAGAATTGGGATGGGAGGAGGTTGCCAAGGCTATATATATGAGCCTAAGTTCTCCATTTCAAATTGCACCGGTTGGAAACACTCAAAGCATGTGTCTGACTATCTTTTCTCTGTACTCTTGTCTTAGAGTGTTGAAATATGTAGTTTAACTATTTACTTTGGAGAGTGTGGGTGTACTAGGGGCCAATGGGGTGTTTGAGAGTGAAGTCTATGTGTTGTAATAATTTTCACATAGTGTTATTCTCTGGTTGTCTTTTTGACAGCAACCATGGTTTTTCTCCGGTTTTGGAGTTTTCCACGTTAAATTCTTGTGTTGTGGTTGTGTTTCTATTTTATTTCTCTATTTAGGGTGATTCTCAAGGAGGGAAAATGGTGTATTTTCCCAACAATTGGTATCAGAGATTTGGTTCGGTGGGATCTATTCTTAGTATGCTCTGTGGTTGCAGCTTAGTCTGATCTTCCACATCAGAAAAGAATTTGTCCCTAGTGCTTGGAGATCATCCTTGGTTGCTGTTGGTGGAAGGTAGTGTGATACTGTAAGTGCAGTTTGGAAAGGTTCTGGCTAAGGAAAGACTTGATATTTAAGCGTGTCCGTTGTGACCCACCTCTCTTTCCGGAGAACCCTCTTATGCATGGTTTTACAGTTGGCATGCACTATTCCAATATATGTTGGATAGAGAAATTGATGGAAGGATTGGTTTTGGCTTGTGGCAAATACAAGTCAAGGATGTTATGATACAATTAAAATTACACAAAAAAAAAGTGTTGCTAGCATGTCCACAATTGCACACGGGCATTGATGTTTATGCAAGGTGTGTGGTAAGATTATGAAGGTGTTGCTAGCATGTCCACAATTGTACACGGGCATTGGTGTTTATGCAAGGTGTGTGGTGGGATTATGAAGGTGTTGCTAGTAGGTCCATGATTGCACATGAGCATTGGTTTTAATGCAAGATGTGTGATGATATTATAAAAGTATGGCTAGCGGATCCACAGTTGCACACGGGCATTGGTTGGCGTTGAAATGTAGGGTGTGTGGTGGGGTTATGTCGATGGCTGAGGAACTTCCAGAGAGAGTCAACATGGAAGTTGCACCATAAATTTTTTAGCAAGGTTTCGACATGTGCCAAGGTGAAATTCTTGGAATTGTTTCATTCCGAGTGAGTATACTTTTTATGGTGGAGTATGATAATTCTTTGAACTATGATTATCAGTGAAAACAATGACAGCAAGAGATTGTCGGTGCTGACAATGGAAGTTGAAGTTGTGTTTATTTCAATCAAGGTGGAGATTGTTAAGTGTTGATTGAAATTGTGTAGGGAAAGAAGTCCCACATTGGTAAGAATTGGGATGGGAGGAGGTTGCCAAGGCTATATATATGAGCCTAAGTTCTCCATTTCAAATTGCATCGGTCGGAAACACTCAAAGCATATGTCTGACTTTCTTTTCTCTGTACTCTTGTCTTAGAGTGTTGTGAGATGTAGTTTAAATATTTGCTTTGGAGAGTGTGGGTGTATTAGGCGCCAATGGGGTGTTTGAGAGTGAAGTCTATGTGTTCTAATAATTTTCACATAGTGTTATTCTCTGGTTGTCTTTTTGACAGCGACCATGGTTTTTATTCGATTTTGGAGTTTTCCACGTTAAATTCTTGTGTTGTGATTGTGTTTCTATTTTATTTCTCTATTTAGGGTGATTCTCAAGGAGGAAAAATGATGTATTTTCCCAACTATTTTGTCTCTCAACTCAAAGTTTGGCTTTGTTATCAAGAATCTCAAATCATTGCGATTCTTAACCCCACCCTAAAATACCAATATACACATTTTCGTCCTTTTATTTTTGGGTTCCTTAGGCATTGACCCAAAAGTGAGACTGTTATGGACCCCTCCCCGCATAACTTAAAAGTGGCTTTACTTTCATTGGCTAATTAGAGTAGGTACAA
Source organism: Dalbergia cultrata (assembly GCA_031216105.1). Lineage (NCBI taxonomy): Eukaryota > Viridiplantae > Streptophyta > Magnoliopsida > Fabales > Fabaceae > Dalbergia > Dalbergia cultrata. The sequence goes on along the minus strand of JAVHNL010000221.1, from coordinate 25,430 downwards.
GAACATAAAAATGAACCAGAGAATCTCTCTGCCGGACGAGGGGTAAAACATGTAATATTTAATACATAAAGTGTCTTTGCATAGATTGGGGCAACTACATTTAATAATTATGCATTACGGCAGCTCATAACTAGTTCTTTGTTCCAGAGGAACGCAATCCTTTACTTTGTGTCCTATGTTGAAAGTGGGACAATATGGGCACGTTTTAGTGTAAGCTGAAGCATGCATGCCACACAGCATGATAGCCTTTTGCTTTAACGGATGCCTTTTTTCAGGTAAGTCTTTTGAATCATGCCACTTTTGGGTTCTTAATTACAAATGTTGTTTTCCTGTTCCCCTGGTGGGGTAACCATTAAGCACAAACTTTGCTTAGTTAATCAAATATCAGTGGAGACACAGACACATTTCAATTGCACCGATATAGTTATAGAATCAGCAGTTGGATCTCTGCTAACTTTGAACATGCGACCGGGATAAAAATTAAAGGGTTGACTACAAAAAAAAATTGCCATATACCCATATTTACTTTTAGTGAAGAAATTGCAGGTACAGGTAATATATATCCACATATTGTTACATGTACTAAATATGCTACGTATATCATTTGAAAAATCTCAAATTGATACCTTTTAAATTTTGTATCAGACAAACTAATCCATCTAGAGCAAAGAATAATTAAAGAAGTCGTTGTCAATTAAAAACGTTGAATAAATTGATTCCTCCTAAAAAATAGTGTCGTGTTCAAAGAAATATCTACCAATTAAAAATATCAAGCAAAATAATTTCTCTAGAAAGTGAATAAATTAATATCTCAAAAATCACAAAGATTCAAATTATTTCTTAAAACTGAATAATTATTTCTCATGATAAATGTGTCATACCTTAAATACATACTGTAATTTAAGATAAGTTATTCCCACCAAACAAGAGGGAAATTAACTTAAACACCACTCTCTTAAACTAAGCATCGAACATCTTTGTAACTACTAACATCGGAGCTCTATACAAGAACACAGATCTTGTTCAGTAGTTCTAATTAACTATAAGTGGTGATTCAATTTCTTACTCATCACAAGAAATTAGCCATCGTCATTTCCTAATTACTTAATATAATATTCAAATTGAATATAATAATTATTACATTTTGGTTTACTATATTCAAGGAAACTTACAACTGGTATTAAACAAACACATGAAGGTCTCGGCTAGCTTAGCTTCTCTGTCATTAATATATAGTTGGAGAAAGCCGTCAACAAGATATTATTGATTATACAAGTGAAAACAGATACCAGTTTTAGCTCACAATGTTCTAATAAGGATAGGTTACTACTTGCTGTGGCTGGCCATTGGATCCTGAGTTTAGATATCAAGATATAGAACTATTCACAGTCTTTTCTTTTAGGTTTCATGCCCCTCAATGGCCTAACACAACCCCAAATTAATACACACATTTGGCTATTGAGAAGGAATAATACTCTCTCATGTTGATTTGCCTGTTATAAACTGCAGCAAATTAAAAGCTGCTTCTTATATTAATTTTTTATCTTCTACTGCTCTTATCTTTCTATAAACAAGTGTAATAGTCCTAACTAAATAAAGAAAAATTCTTCCAAAACTTCACTGAATCAGGTTCCTGATATGTGTATCACTTGAACCAAACTAAGATTGGTGGTGCCTTACATTGAGAATTGCAGCACTCAAAAAATTGCCTATAGTTCGTCGTAGAACACAATCCCATCATCACGTAATGAAATCCTTCACAAAGCATAGGATAGGATACCACATGCATAAATTTCTTATGCAGGGTCACACCGTACATTTATAGAAGTGAAAAGTGATCTCAGCTAAAAAGACAAGAGGCCATATTACGTATTCTCATGTGAGTAATTACATTCAACACCATCTTATATATTTTTTGTGATTTGATTCAAGAATGTGTTATTTGTATATGCAAAATATTCAAATAAGAAAGAGAGATTCACTTTCTTATTTGACTGTACGAGAGTCTATTTTATTTATTGTAGACTTTCGCTCTAATCTTATTACATAAGCAGGATAGTGAGTTGGTTACAGAGATGTTGGTGGCAAGAAAGAGGGTTAGTTGACCAGAGGAAGGGTTCACGGGTGCTGTTGCATGAAACTGTATTGGATTAAATTACATTAATAATTTTTTTTATATTTTTAGTCACAAAGATTATATTTATCTCACAAGGAATATACCATTACATTCAATAAACTCTTACACTTTTCCATAGAACAATTAATGACCTGGTCAAATTGCAAAGCGATGGACCATTTGGTTGGTTTTGAAGTATTTTGAGTTCGAAATGCTTTTCTAGTCTTGATAATAAGAGGGATAAGACAAACATATTTCATGATAATAATTCACGAGACGTAATGTATTCAACTAATCTCGGATGCAGAATGAAATTCAGGTGCTTGTCGAATACTCAAGTTGCAGTTTTGATGGTATTTTTAGCATTATGAACTTTCAGCCACAAACTTGAGGACCCAACAGGACCACTATGTGTCCTAATGTTTTTCCAACAATTACATCATTAGCACATTATTTATTTTAAAATCTCTTCTGTCATCACGTTCATTAAATACTCAAATTAAATAATATTCTGCACTCGTAAGCATAAAGCCATAAACAGTCCTGGTCTCTTTGCAGTACTCAAAGCCATCTCTTGATGCTAATTTTGTAATGTTAAATAACTAATCCAATCAGGAAATCTTGCATGGAGAATTATTCATAAATAATATTGCTTCAGACAGGTTGAAGGGATACTGTTAAGCTCATGCCTGTTTCAACCACGCTCCAAAAGACCAAAACCATTTGGAGTTTGGACTTAGCATCCTCCAATTGTTTTCCAGTTACAGTTGGCTACTGGATACTGCACAGTCTGCACTGAGGATGTGAATAATGTATATAATTGCTGTCCATCTAAACAATGATAAACATAGAATATTGATCCCCGTGAACTATTTTATCTGAATAATTGCATTTTCGATGTCACATTATGCCAATTTGGTAGAGATATGGCAAGCATAAGTGCACGTGAACTCTGCATGCAATACAAGTAATTCGAGGAGTAGGACCTCAATGTCTTTGCAGTGAGATCCCTTCAAACCACTCATTGTTTCACAGTCAGTAGAGGCCAAAACCGTGGATTAAAAAAGAACAAGAACAAGGAAAACATAGAACAGCGAGCAAGAGAACCAAATGGATTTGTAAACAATAAGCGAGCAGAAGAAAAGATAGAGACAGATTGAAACAGATAGGAAAGAAAAAGGAGGCAAAAGACTTATTCAATGAAGAAACAAGGGTGTGAGGTTGAGGCAATAGGCGTCAATTACAAGATCAGAACACAGACAACACAGAAACCTTTCAAGATATTCAGCAAATCTCCACAATTGAATGGCGAAGAAGTTGATCGGGAAGAAGCAAAAGCTGAACAAAGATCAAGCAGTGGAGTTAGGCATGTTCTCAAGGATGTGGACTGCATAGCCAAGCCATGGGAAGTTCTTGCAATTGTTGGGCCCAGTGGTGCTGGAAAATCATCCCTCCTTGAGATTCTTGTTGGAAAAGTCAGTCCACAAAATGGGTCTATCTTGGTGAACCAGGAGCCTCTAGATAAAGCTCAGTTCCAGAAGATTTCAGGATATGTTACACAAAAGGACACCTTGTTTCCCTTACTTACAGTTGAAGAAACATTGATGTTTAGTGCAAAGCTAAGGCTAAATCTTCCTCAAAAAGAAGTATGCTCCAGGGTGAAGTCACTGATTCAGGAACTTGGGCTTAGCCATGTTGCTAGGAGTAGAGTTGGAGATGAGAGGGTTCGCGGAATCTCTGGTGGGGAGAAGCGAAGAGTTTCCATTGGTGTTGAAGTTGTACACGATCCAAAAGTGCTGATTCTGGATGAACCTACTTCAGGCCTTGACAGTACCAGTGCTACGCAAATAATTGATATGCTTAAAGTCATGTCTGACTCGAGGGGACGAACTATAATCTTAAGTATCCATCAACCTGGGTTCAGAATAGTGAAGATGTTCAATTCAATACTGTTGTTAGCCAATGGTTCTGTGCTGCACCATGGTAGTGTAGATTTGCTGGGTGTGAATCTAAGGTTAATGGGTTTAGAGCTTCCTCTTCATGTTAATGTAGTTGAGTTTGCCATTGAGTCGATTGAGACCATTCAGCACCAACAACAATGTCAGCAAGTTGAGCTAGAAGTGCCACAAAGATTGCCAGGGACAGCGCGACAGACGAAAGGTGGTGATCAAGGTGAGGGTAGAAGTGGTAAGTTCACTCTGCAGCAGCTCTTTCAACAATCCAAGGTAATTGACGTGGAAAGCATCAATGAGGGAATGGATTTCACTTGTGATTTTGCTAATTCTAGATTGAGAGAAACTATGATTCTCACTCATAGGTTCTTCAAGAACATCCTTCGGACAAAGGAGCTCTTTGCATACAGGGTAATTCAGATGCTGATTTCTGGGCTGGTTTTGGGCTCCGTCTTCTGTCATCTCAAGGATGGTATAGAGGGAGCACACGAAAGAGTGGGTCTATTTGCTTTCATATTAACGTTTTTGTTATCATGCACCACGGAAGCTCTACCAATTTTTCTGCAAGAAAAGGAGATTCTAATGAAGGAGACCTCCAGTGGGAGCTACAGAGTATCATCCTATGCTATTGCCAATGGCCTAGTTTTCTTGCCATTTCTACTCATTCTTGCCATTTTATTCACAGTGCCGTTATATTGGCTTGTTGGTCTAAAAGGGAATTTCATGGCCTTTCTGAACTTTCTGTTGATAATTTGGCTAATTCTGTATACAGCGAATTCTGTTGTGGTGTGTTTCAGTGCTTTGGTGCCTAATTTCATTGTTGGGAATTCAGTGATTGCTGGTGTAATCGGTTCATTCTTCTTGTTCTCTGGTTACTTCATGTCAAAGCATGAAATTCCTAAGTACTGGATTTTCATGCATTATATATCCCTGTACAAGTATCCCTTTGAAGGTTTCCTGATAACTGAGTTCTCCAACTCAAAGAAGTGCTTGGAGTACATGTTTGGGGCATGTGTGGTGAAGGGAGAAGATATGCTTAAAGAAGGAGGGTATGGGGGTGAGAGTAGTAGATGGAAGAATCTGGGGATGATGGTGTTCTTCATCTTGATTTACCGGTTATTTTCTTATGCAATTCTAAGATTCAGATGCTTGCAGGATGTCATCATCTAAAAACTATGGTGACTCTCTCTCTCTCTCCGTCTCTGGTTCACATGTCTTGGATTTTTCTGCAAATTGCAATTTAAGAAGACGTATCATCCTGTCAACAAAAAATAAATAAAAATTATAGACAGAGTAATAGGTTAGGTCAGTGCCAACTGCCAACAAACTGTACTAACACGATATTATGTTGGCTTGTGTTTTCGATTATTACTTAATTCACATCACTGTCTCCAATGATTACTTAATTCACATCACTGTCTCTGTCTTCAGCGTCTAGATTCCTTCGTCCATGGTGCTTTCTTTTGCAATACAAGTTTGTTGACCAATTCCCTAGTTCACAAGTGTTGTTCTGGTTCTCGCAATTAGTCAAAAGAGGGTGATACTGCAACTGAAGCATGGGCTTTTCACTTTGCTTGTTCAGTAAGCTTAATCTCACTTAACAGCTCTAGTCCCCGGGCAAGAAGTGCACACGAGGGAAAGCGTATCAACGATTACAGATTTACATCCAAATGAACCAATTTAGAAACATTTTGAGAATATTCACTTCTCATATATACCCGCTATTCCTTCTAATTATAGCTTTAAAATAATTGAATGCTAATGGCAAAGTGCCATATGACGTACAGGATCCGTCCATGCTGTATAAATAGCACCCTTAACATTTGATCAAAATTGAAAGCATCTAGTTCACCTATTTTGAGAACATTCACTTCTCATATGCCCCCGCTGTTCTATGTGGCACTTTAACCTGTTTGAGCTCCTCGTTCTGGCAAGCAAACTAAGCATATGTGATCAAAATCAATGAGTCATGTGTTTAACTGCAAGAAAGTCAACAGATTAAAAGTATCTAGTTTTACCAATGTTGCACCAAGGGGAGGCAAGTGGTACCCAACTACCAACAAATAATGTGGAGGCCCCCCTGAATTTGGATTTCTGGCATGTGCCCAAATTTTAAGAGAAGAAAGTTTAATATCTGATCATCCCTTTGGAAGATGACCAAAAGCATTAGCCAAACAAAAATTTAAGTGTTTTATCCAACTGCAGCATCCACTGGTACTTCCATTTGGCAATATAAGTTAAGTTCAGAGTCACTTTCCTCCTCACAAATCTCATCATCGTCAACTTCTGGTACATAGCCAACTCGCTTCATCTGTTCCGTGAGAATTTTCAAAACTAAATAGATGTCCTTCTTATGAGGGTGCCTTTTATCTTTCACCATGAAAACATTCACACGACTCTGGATTTCAATCCAACTGCAACCAGGTTGCTTAACCACTCCCTGTTGTCTCATCTGTTTTCGAACTCTCACCACATCTTTCCACCTACCAAGCTCAGCATACATGTTTGAAAGAAGGACGTAAGGTCCAGAGTTCGAGGGATCAATCTCTATGAGCTTTTCAGCCGCGTATTTTCCTAATGAAATGTTTCGATGAACCTTACAAGCACCAAGTAAAGATCCCCAGACAACAGAATCAGGCTGCATTGGCATTGCCTCTATTAAATTTTTTGCTTCATCAAGGCAACCGGCACGACCCAGCAAATCAACCATGCATGTATAATGGTCCTTCAATGGTGCTAAACCTAGCTCGGTTCCCATTGACCGGAAGTAATGACGCCCTTCTCCAACCAGCCCTGCATGGCTACATGCAGATAGAACTCCTATCATTGTAACATGGTCTGGTTTTGCTCCTGAAACCAGCATTTTCCTGAAAATTTCAAGGGCCTCTGTACCAAAACCATTTTGTGCATACCCCACAATCATGGCATTCCATGAAACGTTATCCCTTTCTACCATGTGGTCAAAAACCAGGCATCCATCTTCAACCAATCCACATTTCATGTACATGTCAATGAGAGAATTCCCCACAAAAATATCAGATTCTTCACCAGACTGGAACCTAAACCCATGCTTCAAAATGTGAGTATGAGCCTGTCTTCCAAGCTTCAGATCAGCAAGATTTGCGCATGCATTGAGTAGATTCCCAAAGGTGTAATGAGTTGGCCAAATGGATTCCCTTTTGAGGAGGAGGAAAAGTTTAACCGCCTCTTCATTCTCTCCATTTTGTGTATAACCTGCAATAAGCGCGTTCCAGGACACCACATTCCTCTCCATCATGTTCGAAAACAGCAGCCTTGCAGCTTTCACACATGCTGCCTTTGCATATCCACTAACCAAAGAAGTTTCAGAAACCACATCCCTAACTGGCATCCTATTAAAAACCAATCTAGCTTCATTCACCCGACTGCACTTTGCATACATATCAACCAATGCATTGTTTAACACAAGGTCATCCCGGAATTTATTCCACTTCATAACACGAGCATGAATCTGCAATCCTTCCCTAATTGCAGACAAGCTTGCACAACCGCTAACCACACTGGCTAGAGTAACTTCATCAGGTTCAACACCACTATTCATCATCTTAACAAAAACGTCTAGAGCTTTCTCGACAGGACCATTTTGCTCATAACATGTGATCAAACTGTTCCAGGAAACAATATTCCTCACGCTCATCCCATCAAAAGCTCTCTGAGCAGAGGCCACCACCCTACACTTGGAGTACATATCCACCAAAGCAGAACCCATGTAAACATCTGATGAGTAATGAGACTTTGATAACAAAGCATGGATTTGAACACCCATATTCAAGTCACCCAACCCGGCACAAGCACTAAGAGCACTCCCAAACGAGTACTCATTAAGCACAAAATCCTCACGGTGCATACCAACAAAGAAACTCAAAGCCTCCTCCAAACGACCATGCTGTGCAAAACCCGAAACAATAGCGTTCCACGAGCACTGGTCAGGCTTCGGCATCGAGTTAAACATGTTCAACGCCTCATCAAGACAACCAGGCTTCGCCAACGCGCTTAAAATGGCGTTCCAACTGAAAGTGTTCCTCTGGGGCATATGATCGAACACTTTGCGTGCGTCCTCCAAACTACCGCACTTCCCATAAACATCAACGAGCCTGTTCTGAATGAAGATCTCCGAGGAAAACTGGGTCTTAATAATTCGAGCATGAACGCGACGCGCGTCAAGAACACGCTTCGATCGAACGCAAGAGTCCAATAGCTTTGCGAAGGGTGAAGAATCGAGGAAAGCGAGGTCACCCACAAACTTTTTCGGCAGTCTCATCTCTACCCATTCCAAAGCCTTCCAGAAAGACCCTTAATTTGGAGGGGCGGGTCCCATTACCCGAACCAATAACACGTGTTGCACCTTCCTTCTTCTTGATTCAAAGAAAGTACCGTGGCCATGCTTCCCAGTGATAACGTCGCTCCCTCCACTGAAAAAAGGTACTCATCCCTGATTTCGAAATGCTTAACGACGAAAAGTTTGAAGCTTGGCAAGGCCCTGCACTCTCAACTCATCAAAACCGCGCTTTTGTTTGACCCTTTTATGACCAACGGTCTCATCGACGTGTATTCCAAGTGCGGGTGCTTTGATAGTGCCCAAAAAGTCTTCGATGATCTTCCCAACAAGACCACGCGCTCGTGGAACACGCTCGTCTCAGCGTACTCCAAAATCGGTCTTTTCGATAAAGCTTATAATTTGTTCGATAAAATGCCACAACGGAACCTCGTCAGCTATAACTCACTTATCTCTGGTTGCACGCGCCACGGGTTTCATAAAGAGTCGGTTAGGCTTTTCAGGCTGATGCAAATGGATAGTGATTGTTTGGGGTTGGATGAGTTCACGCTTGTTAGCATAGTTGGGAGCTGTGCTTGTTTGGGTAACCTTAAATGGCTGCGTCAGGTTCATGGGGTGGCGGTTATAATTGGCACAGAGTGGAACATGATCCTTAACAATGCGTTAATTGATGCTTATGGAAAATGTTGTGAGCCCGATTTGTCGTTTTCTGTGTTCTGTTGGATGCCGGAGAGGAATGTCGTGTCCTGGACATCAATGGTTGTGGCTTATACTCGGGCATCTAGGTTGGATGAGGCTTGCAGGCTGTTTAACGACATGCCGTTTAGGAACACTATTTCTTGGACTGCTTTGATCACGGGTTTTGCAAGAAACAGGCGTTGTAGTGAAGCTTTGGATCTTTTTCAGCACATGCTGGAAGAGGGTGTTAGACCTACTGCTCAAACTTTTGTCAGTGTTCTAGGGGCTTGTGCAGATCAGGCTCTTATAGGAAGAGGGAAACAGGTCCACGGTCAAATTTTCAGAAGTAGCGATAGCGGGAACTTGCTTAATGTGTACATATTTAATGCCTTGATTGACATGTATGGTAAGTGTGGAGATATGAAGTCAGCTGAAATTTTGTTTGAGATGGCTCCTATGAGGGATGTGATATCTTGGAATACATTGATTACTGGGTTTGCACAGAATGGTCATGGACGAGAATCTTTGGATGTCTTTAGAAGAATGATAAAAGCCAAGGTGAAGCCCAATCATGTGACATTTCTTGGAGTGATATCTGCCTGTGGCCATGCAGGTCTAGATAATGAAGGGTTAGAATTGCTGGATTTGATGGAAAGGCAATATGGAGTCAAGCCTAGACCTGATCACTATGCTTTATTAGTTCATTTGCTTGGGAGGAAAAATAGGCTCAAGGAAGCTGTGGATTTGATTGAGAAAGCACCTAGTGGAATTACGGATCACATTGCAATATGGGGGGCAGTCTTAGCTGCCTGTAGAGTTCATGGGAACTTGGACCTTGCTAGCAGGGCTGCAGAAGTTCTGTTTGAGTTAGAGCCTGAAAACACTGCAAGATATGTTATGTTGTCAAACATTTATGCTGCATCTGGAAGATGGGGTGATGCCAATAGAATTAGAGAAATAATGAAGAAGAGAGGTTTGAAGAAAGAAGCAGCTTGTAGTTGGATTGAATTAAGGGATGCCAGGCATGAGTTTGTGGCCCAGGACAAGTTCCATCCACAGATTGGAGAGATATATGAAGTAAACAACAAGCTAGTTGATCACTTGAAGGATGCTGGATATCAGCCTTATATTGATCACCCTCTTTTTCCCGATGAGGATGATGATTTCTACTTTAGTTAGGTCAGGTCATCCTTTAGTATTTAAAGCCGAGCTGAGGAGAAGTCTCTGTCAGAAATGTACAACATGCCAGCATAACTATCAAGGGTACTCTCACGTACTCCAATGAGTTTTGTGACACAGACCAATAATTGAATGTGGTCTTCAATGTTCTTGACTAGAGCCTTTATTTACTTGCCTTCCCATGCCCGAGACTCACATTTGACATGACCTATTATCTCTATTTCAATTGTAATAAGATTTTATCGGAGGGCAATAATTACAAATCCTTTAATTAATTGTAGCCACTGATTTGAATACCTCCGAATAATCAATGATCATTGAAAGCATTGATTAGCAGATTGCTCCAATCAGTATGCAGATATCAGCAGTTAATGCTGTCTTAAACCCTCAAAAATTATTGGTGCCCGCCTTGTGTCATCAAATATGAAGGAAAACATAATGTTTGGCAAAAAGAATAATGAATCTGATCCCAGTATTCTAACATCAAATTTTGTGTGATAACTGATAAGCTGTTACAGGTTACAACTCATCACTGAAGCCCACTCTGCCAAAGATAGAGGAAAGTTTGAAACAAATAAGCAATGAATTGCAAATTAAGAAGTTAAACAAATTGAATAGGCCCTCACAATTGCCGGCTACTGTATAGAATTGTGTCATCAAGATCAAATCGAAGTTTTGGGCCCTGAGTTGACTCTCGTAGGCAACAGACCTTTTGAATTTTTAATGTAAACAGACCTTTGTCAAGATTCATATGTGATAACAACCTCATTGAACATTCATAGTAGACCACAATACTTTGAAACTTACTATTCAAAGCAATGGGTCTTGTCCCGCTGTAGCTCATCAGTCTTTGATCAAAGAATAATTGGCCTTCTTAGAACCTTCCCGTTATTCAATATTCAGTGAAGATGTGAGAGTGATTCTAGAAGCCCAAGTCTCCTAATCCGAGTCTCCTAATATCTGCTTTGATGATCACTGATGTCACAAAATTCATCCTCATTCAAAGCCAGTTCAGACACCAGAGACAAATGCAAATTGAGGGTCTGTACTAAATTTATCAATAACAATCAAGCTCTGTCCCATTAAGTGAACTCGGTGCCATTACTTAAAATATAGTAGTCCCTAAATCATCGTTAGCAATAGTTCGTAAACTACCAACGTCCCAGGTTCTCTATGCCAATCTCTAATCGATACCACTATGACCTCAAACATGTATGTACATACAAGAAAGGATTAATGCTTCTGATTTACAAGGATGACATGACAATTGAAAATTAATGTTCAGAATAAAAGCCTAGATCATGGACCTAAAAATTACGTGAAACTCAAGTCATCCCAGTTTCTCCTAAATAATTAAATTTGAAGAAGACATTTGTGGAAAACGAATAGTTTGACCACTTAATTCCACTCCCATCCAAGACGGCAAAGACTTGTGCTTCACAAACTCCATGTAGAAAAAGATATTGACTTACTGCTTTTCCTGTGGTAACGTGGACCACGCTTGCCCTTCTCTACAAATCAAAACCACCACATCAGCCTTCTCCTTTCACTCAATCATCTCTCAAACCATGGCTGATCACAGAGAAGCACATACCCGTCATGAGAGTGAGGGAGACAGAGAATTCAGTTTCTGGAACTCACCAAACACCACAGTAATACCCTCTAACATTGATTGTGATGATCAACTTGGAGACAATGAAGCAAGTTTCAATAGGGAAGCAGTGTTTGGAGAAAAAAGCAAAAGAAAAAACTCAAAACTTGAGTATTCACCTTTCATCCCTCGAAGCCATCATTGTAATAGCAGTGTTTCTGACCCATCAAGGAGCAAGGCTATTGAAGAAGGAAGGAAGGAGCTTATGGAGATGTTGCAAGGCATGCCCGAGTCTAGCTTCGAACTCTCTTTCCAGGACATGGTGGTGGATAAGAAGCAGGTACATAAGCAAGATGAAACTTCTGAGGAGAAAACACTACTAAAAAGTAGCAGTAGTAGCAATAGCAGCAGTAAAGCTCTAATCAAGAAGCCAAACAATAAGAAGAAAAGCAACAGCATGAATGGACCTGCAGGTCAGATAATGCGGGTTGAAAGCATGGACAGTGAAACCTTCCTCCTCAAGATGTTCTTTCCAACTTCTCTTAAGAAGACCAAAGTGGAGAAGGGCTCCAAGGTTTCTCCAAGACCATCATTGCTGCAGTCCGTAAAACATGTAGCAAAAGATTGGAGGGTAAAAGGTATTTTCCAAGAAGGAGACACCAAAGGCCATGCAGAAGATAGCATTGGTAAAAACACTAGCAGCAAGAGCGACAAAAGCAGGTACTTGTGGAATTTGTCCCAGAAAATCTGTTTTAGAATATTTGTTATTGTTGTTATTATTAAAAAAGTAGAAAGAAGCTAAAGGAAATGAATTTGCTGTAGTATATGATATATCTTCGACTTATGGATTCTTTACTTTTTGCTTTACCAGGCATTTTGATCGCAGCGTCTCATTTTCACAAGTTTGCTGGCCATTCTTTCATCATACAAAAAGCGAAAAAAGGAAAGTGGGAAGATGAATTAATCAGATTATGTATGATTAGTTTTGTTCCTTTGGAGGCGTGGGGTGACGTAGAAATTCACAATAGCAGAAAGTGTGAAGTAGAGGGTTCAATCAAGGCCTGAAGAATTGCGTACGGAGACACTAAAAGTTATTAGTGAATTCTTGGGTTTTGGTTGTACAAATGGCATTTATTTGTAATTTGCACATTATGAGTATTGTTATTTCAACACTAAAAAGTGGGTGTCTAAGTTTAGGGTTTAGACACCCACTCCATCACCATTAGATATGATGGATAGATGAAGATAGTAAGGACTACCATACCATCCAATGGTGATAAAATGGGTGTCTCACTTAGATACCCATTTTTGAGTGTCAAAATAGCATTAATGTTTAATTATTAAAGTTTCTCTTCTCATGTTGTGGAAGAGATATAGTTTAAGCCACGAGAACCTTTGCTTCTTTCACTGTATCACCTAAGTATTTGTTAGTTAATAAACCATTGTAATCCAGGAAACAAAGAGATGAGGACATTTACCCTACCCTGGTTCAAACAAAATCTTTCTTTAGATTATGCAATGTTTATAGCAATACTACTTTACTGTACTGTAGTAGTCTCATCATAGAGAAAGATAAAGACTAGAAACTAGATAGCTCTCTACATCCAAAATCCACACTAAAATAACTTTTATGTGCTCAAAGGACACTGAAAGGAAGGCTACAAGGAGTGACCATTAGAAAATAGGTCTAAGAGTACTATTGTTTTTGAAGGAGAAAAAATCAAATAGCTTTAGATAAACCTGATAATTTAATTTTTTTAACTAGTTAATCTTGCAGCCTTGATACATTAATATGTTTCCTATAAAAAATTTGCCACATGTGCGACAAGGACCAGTCATTAAAACCGTCAACCAGGGTAACATTTTTTTTTCTTGGTGATTTTATACCCATTAACTAGGTACTAGTACCTTTTAATTTAATGCACATAAATAATTTTTACTTTTTTTTCCATCATTTTTGTTTCACTCAAGGCATAATTAAAATGTTAAAAGAAAACCTTTGCACAATATATTTAATTAGGCTAGAAGAATAGATTCAAGTCCGGAAGTTGTGTTTGTAGGTTGGAATTTTAGATGGGAGGAAAATGATAAATTTATATATAGAGTTTTAGTGTAAATTCTTCTATTTTATCTCATTTCTTTCAAAATATCAACTCATAAACATAATAGTCTAAACTCTCGTCTCTCCCCCCCCCCAAATTATAGGACCGTGGTCAACCCTCACCCCCTTGACCAAAATGAATAAATAGATTTTATTACATCGCTCTTTTTTTTTTTTTTCGTTTGGGGATGGGGGCGGCCCGTCTTTTTATTTTTCTGCTTTTCTTGATTGCACTGTACGTTTTTGTTTGGTCACATCACAATAACGCGTTTCTTTTTGGTCCAACATCACTATATCACTTAAAGTCAAAGACACTAACATTTACCTGACTTGGGCTTGATTGTCTGGCTGTTTGAGTGCCTTATTCGATACTTGTCGTTGGGTTGTTCGGTACTATGGACTTATGCCTGCATTTTACACCAGAAAACGGGGAAAAAAAAATGCTCTCACCGTGCTGAATTCTCAACGGATTGATTGATGATTAACTAGTCATTGGATCCGTACGATGTACGGAGAAATAATAAAAAATAATTTATTGATTATTATAAAAAATAAATGATAATTTATTTAAATATATCTTACTGAAAATTGAGTATATAAATTTTTCTTAAAAGTAAATTAGTATTTAAATAATTAAATAAGTGGACAAAATATAAATATGTAATTATATTTTATATCTTATTTTAAATATCATGTTTATAAGGTTGAAAAAATCTTGATAGATGACCTATAACTAACAATAAAAAGCCTATTTTATGAAAATTTTGCACATTTCGAAAGTTGAAATTATTGGATAAAGAAAGAGAATCAATGAATAATTTTACTATATCATGAGCCACTTATAGGGAGGACAATGAGTATCCATGAGAAAAATGACATATCCCATGTCTCCCATCACTGTTTAGAATTTTGCCTCTTATCCTCATCCTCATCTCTCTTATGGGTCCATATTTCCCATTTTCGGTAAGAATTTTGAATCACATGATATTCAAAAGTTTATTAACAAATTTTAAAAAAAGAAAAACTTTTAAAATATTTTATAACTTAAAAAATAAATATCCATAATAACAAATACTATTAATGAAACATAATCTAAATTAAAATTAAAATGCATACATAATGCAAATACAATAAAAATAATTAAAAAAATGAAGGTGTGCTATCCCCGTCGCTATCCCGTTTAACAAACGGGGACTTAGCACCATTGATCGTCCCTATAAAGATAAAATATGTCTCAACTCCCTTTCCCATTGTGGGTAATTCACGCATGTACTCACTTTCAATATTTTTTATCACCCTTAGTCGTTTATATCTTTTTCGTAAATTAAATATTTAATTTATAAAAATATAAGAATATATTTTCTAATTAAAAAATAATGAATAAATTTAATATATACGATTTCAATTACACGTCTTTTCCTTGTACATCCTTTTGATAAATTAAAGTATCAATTTTAAAATATATGTTATAATTAATGTGTAATAATTAGTAAAAAATATATAATTCTAATTTATATAATCTTAATTATTAGAGTAGTATATCAATTATAATATTATTTTGAATAAAAAAGTAATATAATTATTTAATTTTTAAAATTTATAAATATTTAGTATCATTATCAAATAAGTGTAAATTGTGGAATTAATTTTTTAAAAATATTTTAGTGTTGAAAAATTAAATGTGTTTTTTTTTTAAAAATTAGTATGAAAAAATTATGAAATTAATAGATTGGAATATTATGCAAGTTGTAAAAAATTAAATAAAATATAGTGATATAGGTAGAGAGATAATTTTTTTATTATGATTTCCAAAAGTGCTAAATTTGAAGTTAAAAAATTTTCCATTAATCCCAACCTCATTTAGAATTTTGTCTCCATTCTCATCCATATCTCCGTTATGGGTCTCCATTTCTCATTTCACGTGAAGATTTGAATCCCTATTGATATTTATGGGTTTATTAAAAAAATTTAAAAATACTTTGAACTTTAAAATATAAATATCCATAATAACAAATACTACTAATGCAACATAAATATAATAGCTTTATTATCATTAATACTATAATTATATACATAATTTTTATGGTATAATATATTTAATTATAATTTTTTTTATGTTATTTTTTATTTTTTATATTACTTTTGTTAATGGTAGAGAGATATAAAGGTATTATTGGAAAAAATAATTGATAATTAGAAGGAAAAATAAATTCAAAAACTTATTTGAAGTATTAAGATTATGAAATGATGGGGTATAATTTTTCTATGAATAATGCATGGAAAATTTTTTATCTAATGAGTCTTAAATATTAGTATTATATCAATTATTATCATATTTGATTAAAAATAAATTATCATATTTGTATTATAATGAGTCTTAAATATTTGATTAAGAATAAATTTGGTAAAAATTTTATTTTTAATTATTATCATATTAAAATCAATCAATTAGTAATTCGTTAACAAATTGACCTGCCCGTTTTCTTTTAAAAACAATAATAATTTTAAAGCTTATTTATTTTGGAAATATTTTCTTTATAATTTTTTATATTATCTTCATAATGTGAGGCTATCAATTATTCTTAGTTTAATTGTAAGTCGTAATGATATTGACATGAGTTCTTTCATAGTGTAAATTGTAATTTTTAATGATTGTAATATTTGCTTCTTTAATGATTATAATATTTGATTTTATTTCATATAAAAATAATTAATAATTAAATTGTAAACTAAGTTTAAAAAAAATCTTTAGATATAAAGATTAAGAAAGATGGGGCCTAAATCACTATATGAATTATACGTGAATCCTAAATCATCATATAAATGACACGTGTAATAGTTTTCATAAAATGAGTCTAAAATATTGGTATAGTAGAATTATAATCTATAATTATAACAATAGTATAATAATAATAATAATATAATTTGCATACAATATATAATATTGTGTATATTTTTCAATTGATATGTATTATTGCTTAAATGAATGTCCCACTAAAAAGAAAAAGGTAAAAGACTGAGTTTGTTATTTTTATAGATATGCAAGTCATAGAAGACGCATTGTATTTTTAAAAGTGGCTCTTCATTAATATTTTAATCACCCCAATAAATTTATATCTAATCCATTTTTCAATGATTCTTAATTCGATATTAGTTTTCCATTCTTAATGATTCTTAATTTTAATGATTTGTAATCCCATTAATATATCTTAATTATTCTAATTTTATTAATTCACGTAATCTTTAATAATAGTAGATTTGATTTTATTAATAATTAATAATTTAATTATAAATTAAGTAAAAAAATCTGTAGACATAAATGTTTAGAAAAGTTAGCTCTAAATCACTATATGAATGACACGTGTACCCTAAAACTCTATATGAAAGATACTTGTAATATTTTTCATGAAATGGCTCTCAAATATTATAATAATAGATTTCTTAGCGCAAATTGTAATTTTTAATGATTGTAATATTTGTTTCTTTAATGATTGTAATAGTTGATTTTATTTCATATAAAAATAATTAATAAGTAAATTGTAAACTAAGTTTAAAAAAAATTAGACATAAAAATTAAGAAAAATAAGGCCTAAATCACTATATGAATGACACGTGAAGCCTAAATTACCATATAAATGATGTGTGTAATAGTTTTCATAAAATAAATCTAAAATATTGGTACAGTAGAATTATAATCTATAATTATAACAATAGTATAATAATAATAATATAATTTACATATAATATATAATATTGTGTATATTTTTTAATTGATATATATTATTGTATAAATGAATGTCCCGCTCAAAAAAATAAAATAAAATAAAGGATTGGGTTTGTTATTTTTATAGATATGCAAGTCACAGAGGACGCCTTGTATTTTTAAAAGTGGCTCTTTCATTAATATTTTAATCACCCCAATAAATTTATATTTAATCTATTTTTCAATGATTCTTAATTCGATATTTGTTTTCCATTCTTAATTATTTTTAATTTTAATTATAAATCGTAATTTTAATAATTTGTAATCCCATGAATATATCTTAATGATTCTAATTTTATTGATTTATATAATCTTTAATGATAGTAGATTTAATTTTATTAATAATTAATAATTTAATTATAAATTAAATAAAAAAATCTGTAGACATAAATGTTTAGAAAAGTATGCTCTAAATCACTATATGAATGACACGTGTACCCTAAAGTTCTATATGAAAGATACTTATAATATTTTTCGTGAAATGATTCTTAAATATTATAATAATAGATTAGATGATTTATAATCACAAGAAAGCCGTCTTCCTCGAAATTGGATTGCATATCTCACCAAAAGAAGAAAGGAAATTCGAAGAAATATTCCTAACAGAAAGTTTTCTGCTAATCGGAACCATATGATCTAATTAAATTTGACTAATCCTTACATTCACGAAGGTTCGGTAGGACCTTCCTTCAAAGGAAGGGAAACAAAGAAGAAGAATTCTTACACAGTTTCCCATGAGAGAACTGGGTCCCTCTTGTTCCCTAAATAGTGCTTCTTCTTTTTTTTTGGAAAATATTAATTAACCAGTGCAGCCAGAGTTAATTAAACTTGGGTAGTTTTAATAATACAAAAGCATCCGACAAAAATGGACAGTAGTGTAATACACCCATTTGGTTGACTCCCTTTTATCCTCTAATTATTAAAGCTTTCACGTGTCGTACTTTATTATATATTTGTACAATCATTTTTTCCCTTTATATATATATTTTTTGAGCTTATACTATCATTTACTATGTCGTATTTGAAAAATAAAACAGATCAACTAAATGTTAATAGCACAGTTATAAGATATTGAAAATCATTCAAGCTCTATCATCAATTCATTTTTGTCAAGAGTGATACTAAAGAGCCCCGGTAAATATTTGCGAAAAGTTGTGCAAGACATAGTTGACGTGTATGTGGCAATTTTTTTTAGTTGTTGGATGGAAATTTTAGATGGTTGAAAAAAGAAATCATATTTTGCTACGTAATTTGGACAAGTATATGGTGACAAAAGTTTAATTTGTGATTGAGAAATATTTATTTATTTATTTGTTTGATTTCTAGTTGTATCTTTTGTGTCTAACCATTAGTTAAAATTTAGAAGCGTTGTTGTCGTCATACAGTATGGACGAAAATTGATGTATACAGGTCTGAAACCATGAACAAAGGTCCCGACAATATCGTACGATTAGGAAGGGAAACGGTGACGAAAATGTGCATTCACTATCATCTGACGTTACATGCATGAGGGGAATCAGGATACGTCTACGCAAATTTTCGTTATATTAAGATACGTTTCTTTGCTACCTTACGGACCCTAAACTAAATAAAGCTACATTAAATAATACTTGGTAAATGTTGCACGTTCAAAAAATTTACTAGATTGCAATAAAAAATAATAATAATAATAGACTGCTGCATTTTGGGACACACACAATTACTAAATATGTTAAATGCAAGACTTAACTAGTAAACAGAAGTCAAACTTTTTTTTTACCAAATGAAAAGTGATAAAATTTAATTTGAACCTATAACTTGATGGTAAATATTCTTGTAAATATTTTCTATGTGATATATTATTCAAATTCCTCTGACCCAAACCTAATGACATAAAGAAGGTCAATACGATATGTAGTCAAGGAGGAGCAAGAATAATAGACTAAGTACTTATAGCCAGCACGATTAATACCATGCACCTGAACTAAGCTATAGTTTGGCTATTTTAAAACTACAATTTGTGTAAACACACAAACTTCCTTTTTCTTTTTTCTTTTTTTGTTTTGGGGTGCAAACTTCTATTTTACAAGACCTTTTATGGGTAACTAAACACAAAATCTGTCCCGTAATGATAAGAAATTAAGAATGATCACCATTCATACTACCCACCACTAGCTAGTCGCACTAGCTATTTGGTTGAAGGGTTGAGGCAGCAAACGCAGGAGTAGATAGCACAAAATATTTGACGCTTGATGCGCCCTCTCACAGGCAGCAGAACTCGATCACCGCCACATCGCTTCGTCATCTTTCTCTTCTTATTGATCTGGTCGGAGGAAAAATCTTTCAACTCGGTATCTGCCATTGCCTTTTGGTATATAGGAGTGAGTGATCAGTGAATGGTTGCGTTGAATAACTATATACATATATAGTTGGTGAGGGTGAGAATATCCGGGGGAAAAAGTAATTGCCTTTTGTCCTTATCTTGAAAATTGTGTGTTATGTTATTTGAATATCTATTTTAATATTATAAATATGATAAATAGATGAAGCAAATGAGATGCATAATCATATTAAATTGTTATAAAGTGAATGATACCGTCATGTTACCCTCTTCTCACTTTAAATAATATTTTTGTATACTCAATAATCTGCCAGTTCATGTCAAGTTAGAGTGTTTAACAGGTTAGCGTGCTCCATGCTTACCAGCTAGCTGATTTGACAGTGTTAGGTGCGTGACGCAGTGACAAGAAAACGATTATTCATTCATGGAACTTATACGATGCCATATCCAAAGTCAAAACGGAAAATGGACGGAAGGGCATAGTAAGACTACTTCACACTCGTTTTGATACGTAACATCTCCTATCCGTCGACATGGAACTTGCTTGCAGCTTAAGAATACGCGGATTGTTATAAATACGAAAACCGTTATCTATATAGTTATAGCATTAATTCATATTTTATCTATTATTAAATAATATATAAATTATATTTAATTAAAATTTATATTTAATAATAAATAAAATATAAGTCAAGATAATATTTTATAAATTATGAATATATATTACATAATTCTATAAATATTAATTAGAGTTTTGATAATTCATGCTCTTCGTAAATTGAGATTTTCCATTCATATATATATCATCAAAAGAAATTATGAGGAATAACAGTTGATAATATATGAGGAGAAACGACACTGAAACCAATCAACAAAAAAAGGACAATTTGGCTTTTAATTAACGGGACGGGTATCAAATCAGCCGTTAAAAGAAACGAGAAACCAACAAAAACACGACATTTGGAACGGAAAACCGGAATCAAACCGACACAGGACAATTTGGTAAGAAAATATGTTCATGCTCCTACACCTCACCTAGGAGGCTAGGACAAAGAATTAAAAAGACTAACAATCAACAGATGGGAATGAATAGCTATTATCACACTGTATTATTTATTCGCACACTTTATGAATTAAATGAAATTTTATTTAATTATTCTAAAATATCCTTTTATATGACATAATATAAATTATATTAGATAAATAAATTATAATATACAATATATACACTTAAAGACTTCTCATCATGTGCTTACTTTTAACTATTATTATATTTTTTTATAATTATTACATGTTAAAAAATTAAAAGTAATTTAATAATTATATCTATGTTGTTATACTAAATAAATTAATTAAAAATACCTAGAGTATATCATGGTCAAATAAAAATAAATAATACGAATAATTTTATGAAAAATAAAAATAATATTATTAAAAAAATTTAAATTTAATTGAATATCAATGGTAAAATACTGCCTGCGTAAAATGGTAGTATTATACTTTAAATAAAAAGGTTTTATTTTGACTTCTTATATTACAAATTATAATAATATAATATATTGATTTTAAATAATTTAATAATTATTAGTTAAATTAATTTGTAATTTTATACAACAGCAATAAATCATGTAAAACATGGGCCATTATGTTTTTTTTTATTAATATTGTTAAGTAAATCTTCTTTTAATATATGCTGCTTTGCGTTTCTGCGTCTTTTATTTTACTTAAAAATTTATAATGATTTTATACCATTGTAATTAAATGATCATTATTTAAATTTTAAAAATTTTAATATTGATTTATTTTTTATTTTTGTATGATCATGATATATTCTAAATATTTTTAATTAATTAATTTAATATAACAACATAGAGGTATATAAATATTAAATTAATTTTAAAATTTTTAATATATAATAATAAAAAAATATAATAATAATAATAAATTAAATATAAGATGAAAATCCTTGCATATATTAAATTTTAGTTGTTGACTTTTTTTAATTATTTTTTATTTAATATAAATCGTATTATATGTTTTATAGAAGGATATTTTAGAATAATTAAATAAAGTTTCATTTAATAGGATATGGCAATAAACTAAAGGCTGTGACAATAGATACTCTCTTTGAAGATTAGACAAATATATACTTGACAATTAATTGCTACTCTCGTAGTCGTATAGATCAGGAGCAAATTCCATGGTTGAATTTAAACAGAGAAAACAAAATATTTGGCATTTAAACACAGCTGAAACGGGGATTGGATTAGCACGCATCTCTTGTGATATGCTCTCGTTTTTCTTCCTCTTCTTTATTTTATTGTAAGATAAGCTATTTCAAAAGGAAAAGCAACCTTTGAAAACAACTTTGTAGAAGTTAAAGGTTAAGTGAAATACAAATCGGAGTACAAATATAAATGGTTCACACTCTAAAAGAGGTCTACAATATTAGTATATGGAAATTAAACTATACTTCTATTTAGGAGTAAATGATGTTGATACCATTATGATAGCAAGTTAGATATGGGTAGTTAGTAGTCAGACTCAGATAATTAGCTTGTAATTATGTTATTAGACTCAGATAATTAGCTAGTAATTTTGTAATGCTAACCTTGAGTTGTATGTAAGACAATTTCATTGTAATCATTCACTTATTCATTCAATTAACAAGTTTGTTATCTTTCATTCCTTATCATCTCTCTCTCTGATTTGGCAATCATGAATTTTTTTTATGATACCAAAGCCCTCCATGTAGGGGGTTATGCTGTGTTATATCTCTAATCTAATCTTTTTTCTTCATCTTTTTTAATTCTTTTATCTCTTAAGGAGCTCTTGTCCTTAAGGAAATAATCACTATTGTCGACAATAGATATGCAAAATCAAAAAATAAAAATAAAAATCAACTCCTTAATTACAAAATAAATAAATAATGGGCAAATTATATTCATAAGTATAATAGCATCAACAATTAAACACTTTTAATTTAGTTACTAAATATGTCCATCTTCTTCCTTCCTTTTCCTAAGTATATACTCACTGCCATCATCATCTTCTTAATGAAACCATCAGAAATTTGATCGTTAACAATTGCCTCGTGAGTCAATTCAATTGCCTCGTGTTCTTCTTGGTGCGTATCGAATATACCTCCTATATTGACTTTCTTTTTCATTATACCGAAACTTCATAGAATCGAAGCTAAGCTCTAAACATTAAACACAACACAACTTAAACAAAACCCTCCCTCCAATCCAATCGTCGCAATCTCCACCTCGCCGCCCATGCCATCCCTGCTTCAACAACAACGACTTTAATAATCTGAAGTATCACGTGTAATATTAACATTAGTTAGGTTAGTTACTAGGTCTATTATTAACTCTAGTTATTTGTTATTATTTAGGATCACTGAGTTAATGATATTTCTGTTATAGCACAGAGTATGTTCACACTCCGTTATCTCATGTCCCTTGTATATAACCTGTTTCTCAATCAATGCAAGTCACCTTTTCATTGTTCACATTACCCATTATACGTGCTCAGAAGGATAAATTGGACATTTTAGCATTGAAAGAATATATAAAAATTATAGCATACTTATGGGATCTACCATAAGAGTATCATCTAAAAGGATTCCAAACAATTTTAGAAATTTAGCTAAATCATTTATTAAAGAGATAGATCAAGAATTAGCTAAGATTGTTATTGGTAATTATGGACAATCCAAAATATTACTATTAGTAACTTTGCATTGATAAAATATTCCGACCATATTGGACTAAGTTTGGTTTATTTATTTTATTTTATTAGTTTTTATTTTAAAATGTTTCAAGACTTGTTTTATTTTTTATGTTTGTTAAGCTCAATTGATAGTGTAGTAATTTGGTTCTAGTCTAGTAACCTAAATAAAAAGTATAAATACCTTAAAACTTGGTAGCCACTTTTCTTAGTTTTTAATTTGAATGAAATTTCTTAGGTTTCTTTGAGAGACTTTGTGTATACAAGTGAGGTTGTTGAGTGATTCCCTTATCTTGTTGCATCAGGAAGTTGAATAGAGAATTATAAGGTACAGTGATTTCTTTATGATATTTTATTTTATCTTTAATCCTTTCTTCTATCTCAATTGTGTGTTGGGGTTTTTGAGTTTTTGATATCCACCGGTTACGTTAGGCATCAACTCATGTAATATGAATTAGAGGAAATTGGGTGAAAAATTTGAAAGCTTCTGCTACCAAGAGAAGCAAAAAGGAAAATTTTGTTGCTATTTGTTGTACATGAAATAATCTTATACTACAAACTCACAACCCAGGGAATTAAGCGCAGAGAATAGTTGCCAGTTATTTTAAAGCAGAAATGCAAATGTAATAAAAAAAACAGTCTCCAAAAGTTATAACGAAATTAGCCCCGACAGTGTCATGAATTATTCCAGTCTCAAGGGCCAGCATTGCGTACCTTAGTTTGCATTCACCTGTACCTGCAGCAAGGTACTAATAGTCACCTATTCAGAACTAATTAGCCATCTTTTACCAGAATCTAAAGAAGGAATAACACACATACCAGGAGTGATCGAGCAACGAAAAAATACAAGGGAGAAAGAGGGAAAAGGCATTTGAGATGTTTTGATGAATCTACAAAACCTCCACAATTTTTCTAGCAGGAAGTCTAATAGCTCAAAGGAGGTGGACAAATCTGATAATTTAGATATTTTTGTCCTAGTGACTCATTTTTTTTTTAAATTAAATTTTCCTAGTTACTCCTTCAGCCACGGTATTTGTATTTGTTTCACACAACAAATTAAACTCGCCACAATGATTGCACAGACCACTCATTAATTAGAATTTAATTAAAACCTTCAAACAGGTAACAATTTTAGAACCACTTGATCAACAATCCTGTTAAAAAAGAATAGAAGACCTACTTTAATGTTTTGCAATCGATTAGAAGCAGCATCAGCTTTCCCTGTGTAATTTATATTCTGAAATTGAAACTTCTGCTAGTTGTTGTTCCAGTAATTTAGATAAAAGAAAATTGCCTGCGATCAGCCTATAGAAATAGGAGATAAACCATGCAAGGTGCATATCCTAACCACTTAGATTGCTTAAACATGCATAATTCCAGCAGTAATGCAAATCTTTTAGTTAATGTGAATTTCGGAGTAATTCAATGACAATAAATCCTAGATATACAAAGGCATGAGAACGCTATATAATATTCCGTCATTGTTTACGTCATTCGGAAGTTTCAAATTATATTATGTCACCAGCTGGTACATTTGCGTGTACAGACTACACTGTAGGACCATTTAACTCTGCAAGCTAAGGAAAGATAGGACCTGTCTTTGAAAGGAAAGTAAACCCAGTTGTAGAATTCCACACTTCACTATCGAAATCTTAAGGCAGTGTTTGTTTTCTGTCCTATAAT
>JAVHNL010000220.1:0-87236 GCA_031216105.1 Dalbergia cultrata | reverse complement strand
GCATATGTGACAAAATTAAAATATAGAGTACAAAATCATACTCATATATAACCAATTATAATGAGATGGTAAAAAAAAAAAATGTAAAACATGCTTGTAAAAAAATGTAACACATGCTTGTAAATAAAAATGAATGATAAAGGCAGGTGTATATGGCAGTATGGATTATTGATATTAGGGCGGTGTATAAACTTTTTTTTTTTTACGTGGACGATATAAATTTATTTGTGTGTGTGTGTTTTTTCCTCAACAAACTGGTTTTTATACTTTTGGTCAGAACAATATGTTTGTAAGATACAATGGAGTAAAATAATACCCCCGCAATTGAGGCCAAGCTTCCACTCACATGTAGCGCTTGTTCTGCAGCCCAAGCATTTGTTCAGATCACTACCATCCATTGCGATGCAGGGCCCCCAAAAATCTAAATGCAGTGCCAGTCCACCCACATTATGGGCTTAGACACGATGACAAAAAGAAGGGACCTATATAAGGGTCGTTTACTTTGAGTGTTTGTTTATTTTAAGTGTTTTTCAATTTTGACAAAAAAAAGTAGGTGTTTTCAATTAAAACATCTATAATTAAAAAACGTAACATTGTAAAAAACTACGCTATAAATTTTTTTCTTTTTTGTTTGGTGCACGACCAAGGATATCCACCGTCGATCACGGTGACTAATCCCCACTCTGATTTGTTAGCACCTCAAGGATGGAACAAGTTGACCCAAAAATTTAAAGTTTCTGCATATCCAAAATTAGGAGTCGAACTCCTGACATTTGGTTAGGGGTGAATTTAAAAAAGTTTCACCTTGAGCTAAGGTACTAGCTAGTTAGCTTTCTTAATGAAATGAACATTTGTCAGATTAAGAATCCGTATTTCGTAGACTGTCAATGCAATAGTAAATGAACAATTCCCCATGTAACTTTTATTTCATCGAAACATTTACTAGCCACACAATATCTCAAGAAACAGCAATCATAATTGCTTTCTTTAATCTGATGATGCATTTATATGCCCTCAACCAGTTCAGTTTAGTCGTCGGTTGCTTAGCTGATGACATCGCAGCGCCGTTACTGCTAATATATCTCCATATATAATATAATTAAGTATTCCTTCACTGTAAGAACATAATATGTGCCATTATTGCATAAAAAAAATATATTATATGCCATTACGCTGTCAGAAAGGAATAGGTGAAGTTACTCCTCCTGTGTCAAATATAACTTAATAGGATGCCTATGATCTTAGCTTTTTTTTGCAGGGAAATTATATAATATTTTGCAGTTATAGCTTAGCTTGTCAAAGAGACTAAGATCAAAAAGACAGATTTTCATCTCCTAAAGCAACAGATAAATCACGAAATATGCTCTTGGAGATTCGGCGGGGTCCATGATAAAAATTAGTGGGAAACTAGGAATGAGCCATGTGAAAAATAAACATGCACTATCTGGTTGCTTGCATTCATGAGGACGGAACGGTAGTCTAACAGCAGCGCTTACTTTATTTGTTATTTTTAACTTGAAGTGTTTGTCCTTTAATGCAGAGGGTTGTTGTGTTATTGTGTAGACTACTTATTATCCCAATACATATGCACACAAACGAATCTTTCCAAGATTTGAGACCACTTATATGATAGTGACAGAGTACATGCAACAGCAAATAGGACAAACATGCCATCCTATGCTTAAAAGTATTAATAGAGCGAGTCTAATCAACTATGCGCGTGTGTGCAGATAATATACTTAATTTTATAATGTTATCCGTTCCAAACCCCACTAGTTCGGTTTTTCTTTATAAAATATATGTTTTTATGTATATATTCCTGTAATCTCTTTGCCACTGTATTCGCAATTATAAATTAATAATGTTATTACTTATTTGTATATAAAAATAAATAATAAGAGCATATATATCATAGAGAGAAAAATACACACAAATTAAAATCTTGACTTTCTACTAAATATGATGTATCCTCCTCTTTTCATACTATAGTTTTTAAGATTCATATTGATAACATTCTTTTTCTAATATATACATGAATAATCTCCCCTAAAAAAAGAATAATCTAAATTTATAAGAATACCAAGAAATAAAAATAAGTAAGAAGTTTATAGTCATCTATTTCTATTTCGTCTGTACTTGGTGGGTTTCTTATCTGAAGGATGAAATTTGTGTTTTATGAATACTTGTATGTGCTTATTCTAATTGTTAGATCAGATCAGATCCATACTTTGGAAGCAACAACTGAGTCTAACTTGATATAGCATGTCTCAAGACATATGAAAGCTTCTGATCCTGTGTTGATGATAATCAGCCGTTAACAACTGGGAACCGATTTTATGCTCACATAATTAGTTTGATTTGCAAATTAGATTTCAAATCGTGAATGATTTAGTAGAGCTTAATTTGATTATAAAATGAGAACTAATTGTTGGAGATTCTAGCCCATATTTGAGTCTGACATGAGTTGTATATAAAAACCCCTCTTTATATTCACTTTAATATTATGCATTCACAGAATCGACTAGAATTAAGTCTTGATATGAAAAGGATCTTAGAAAGCTTAAAAATTGCTACTCAATGCACAACTGACCTTACTGGAGTTGACTAATCGTGAGTTACACCAACATATAAATAACTTTGATTCCCATAAACAGATTTACACAATCTATATTATTACAAATAGTGGAAAAATAAATTTGACAGAATGTTAAAACCTACTGATGAAGAAGTACATACTCAAGCTCAGAGCTTTAGAGATAAATCAAGGTGCTTCTTTTCTTCTTGATTAGTCTTCAAACGAGTCCCACTAACCAGGTATCCACTGACTTCTTCATTGGCTCCAGAATTGAGCATGTTCTTCACCGCTTCGAATCTACCAACACTACCTCTTGATGATAGTCCTGTTTTGTGGAAAGTTTCCATAGCTAGCTTCCCTATTCCAGGTTGTTGACCAATAAGGGGTCTTGACCAGCCACGGTTTCCACTAGTGCCTCCAAACCCGTTTGATGAAAAATGATGAGAAGGCTTATGAATCATTGAGTGAGCTTGAATTCCAAGCGGACTATTGCTACAAGCACCATGGAGGGGTAGAGATGCAATACTAGCATAGCGGTGAAGGTGATTATGAAGAAAAGGAATCCCAAATGTTGATGCGGAGCTCATCACATGTGCTCCTAACCTTTGTCCTCTTTTAGCAATTGACCTTTCTCTTTTGTGAGCATTTTGGTGTCCCCCAAGAGCTTGTGAACTGTAGAACTTTCTCTGGCAGTAATTGCAAGAGAAGACTCTTGGGTCTGCATCAGAACCAGGAGAAGTGTTTTCTGATGAAGTCTTAGATGAATCCATGTCTAAACATGTGGTGAGATTGAGCTGTGTACTGCACCCAAGAGAAGAATCATCACCAGGAACATTCAGATCCAATAAAGTATCTGCCTTTGCCTCCTTATCTTCTTCTAATTCCTCCTGATCAATAGATTGCTGCTTCTTTTCTTGTGGATTCTGCAATGGAGTGCTTGGACTTGGAGGAGCCTGATCTCCAGCAGAGAGGATGCGGAGGTTATCACAGGGATGAGGCTGTTGGCTTAGTGTAATTTCCATATTGGAGAGGGTACTTTTTCTCGCGCTCCCTTGTGGGTAGGTTAAGAAAATTTAATCTGTTGATACTTGACACGTTTAAATGAGTAAAAGGAGTATAGACACATGGTATATGCTACTCCTATTATTGTCAAATACATATGTATGAAGTAAGTTTTGTTTTGTCAAAGATAGTAACATTATAGTTTCTAGTAGGGGAATTGATGGGATTAATGTGCTTTAGACACTACTTTTGACTTTGATATTGAAAGTCCCTTACTCAACCATGTGGCTGGCTGTATAGAATGAGACTTGTGCAATTGTATATTTGTAATCGTACTTTCAAATAGGGGCCCACATATACTTTATTTATTTGGCTTGGCATAGCCCTACTATTGGTGAGGGACTCATATCTGCAAGATCTGGATGGCTCCAAACCTTTCCCTTATCAACATCAACACATTAACTCCTAAGTGAGCCCTTGTATGATTGTATCAGCTCATGCAGTGATATATATTGTTGGATTCGTTGAGAGTATTAAAGGCCAACAACAAGGTACAATTTGCAGCTGGCCTTTGGGGGCAGCAAGGACCACAAGAAGGCTATTAAGTGATGCAATCACGCGCATCTTCAGAATATAAGCTCAATCAAATCATATCATATAGGAGACAAAGCCAAACATTGTCATGTAGACCAAAGTCGCCAAACAAACTTTCCTTTGTACTTCAAAGTCCATCAGCCAGGGCACCATGACCCCATTTGTTTGTTACATTTCCCTTTGCATGGCTGAATTATATAGGAGGAACAATTTTTGCTTCTTCTTTTTTCTCAAATTTCACTCGGTTCTCTGTGCGTTGTCTTCCTTTATAGTATGGCTTAGTATATACCCAGGCCCACTTTCCCTTTAAACAGGAAATTTGACAAAAACATGCACGGTGAAGTGACATTATTGGAATAATAATATGTGAAATTCAAACAATCATAGTCATCTTTCTTTAATTATTTGCTCCACACATAGGTTATCTCTTGGTTAGGTCCTAACATCAAACGGTGGTTACTCTTGTTATGGTATAGTTAAGGTCTAATTAACTTCCAAGTTCTATGTCTTTCAATGAAATCGGTTGGGCAGCTGATACCATGCTTTTTATTGAAGTGATCTATTGACATGCATGACAAAGTTAATTACCAACTATGATGTAAAAGAAAAATGTCAAACTCTAAAGTGAACCCTAAATTTCACACTTCCCTTGTTCCTAGTTCTGGTTTCCTTCCCTAACATGTTAACTCTTGCAACTTTCTTTATATATGTTGAAGAAACTAAATTGGTCCACTTATGTTGAAATAATTTTTTTTTTTTTGGTTACAATGTTGAAATAATTTGAAGTGAAGGGAAAATAAAATGAAGTGAAGAAAATTCCTAAGTGACTTGGCATAATGGTAGAATGGACAAATGGCCGACAATTAAAAGGGTATGGCTGATGTGGAGTCCCTCTAATTCCTTAGTGGTGTTCATATATATTAAATTAATAGCATTATTATTAATTATTATTTTTAGAGGATGAAATCTCCGAGTTAATCTTTTGGCTTGTGTGCATAACTTTGGTTTTTGCATAATGTACAATTAATAAATACTAATTATTGTTACCAAAATCACAAGTCATTTTTGACAACAACAACGATTGTCAAAGACCCCACTTGAAAGGGTCATGAGTGAGTTTTGGAATATATACTAATTATTTCCAATGGACAAACAGCTCCTACATATGATTCCATTTTAAGATATGGTTAGATGTCAAATAAATGCATAGAACCAAATCTCTTTTAGAGATTTCTCTGTCTCTCGGCCAAACTATTCCACACCGAAAAGCCTCCCAAGAAAGAATCTACAGTGTTCTGATCCAATTCCCTAAATCCCCCCTCGTCCTGAGGAAAAATATCTTTAGGATCCATATATATCAAAGTACTCGACAGCTGACAACTTTAGGGCTAACTACCTTTCCTCTCTCTCTTCCTAGTCACCCACACATTTAGATCAAATAATCGATTGCGTTTAAAGTGCGCTCTCTCTCTCTCTCTCTCCTGACCGACCCAAACATATGCATATGATGGCAAATTGTCTTGACAAATCAAAACATGGCGTGACCTTGATGGTCACGTACTTGAGTTATAGATAACCATAATTAAGATTGTGTTCACAATTTGCCGATATATATTTTGTGCTTTCTTACTTTCAATAGGTTGAATTTCATGGTCATGAGATAATATAAAAGTAACCGAGAGAAAACTGAAATCAAAATTTTATTAATGGTTGAAAAAGTGACTAATATAAGATGATAAAGTCTTATTTCACTTAAAAAAAAATTATGTTTAAAATAATACTTAGTTTTATGTACACGTAAAAAGTGTTGTTTATGCATATATAAATAATATTTTTTTAAAATGTGTTGCTTTTAATTTATCAGAGGCTACACTTTTTTAAGTAAAAATATCATTTTTTGAAGAGTTGCTATATCAAATCTGATCAATTGTTAAAGGTAATTTTTTTTAATAAAAAGGTATATTTTTAAGCTAATGTATCACTTTTCATAGTGTTATTATAGCAAGTGTGATCAATTGTTTAAAGCAATATTTTTGAGTTGAGAAAACATTTTTTAAATATCAAAGGTAACAGATTTAAAAAAATCATTGTTTATGTGTATAAAAAGTAACATTTTTCATATATTTCTAAAAATAAGTGTTGTTTTAGACCAAATTTCTTGTGATGTATAGACAATGAATGAAAGTAATTAACAACCAATCTAATTAATTAATCTAACTAATATATCAATATTTTTAATACTGGTTTCTGATTCTTTAATTTTTTTTTTAACTCTCTTCTTACATCATCTCATCCCCAGTTCTCATTCACAATCACTCGCATCCAAAAGTAGTTTTCCAAGAGTCCAGTTTGTTTTATGCATGCAATTAACTGTTATGTATAATTTATTTTTTTGGGTGCATACTGTTATGTATATTTATGGCCGTATCGTATGGACGGATTTTAGAGCATGTTGATAAAAAGATCGAGTCGAGCATGTGAGCAAAGGCTACAAGGGCATGCGGCGTATAAAGAGAGGACCAAAAGTGCACCTCTATAAACGACAATAATATACCAGAGGAATAACATAGTGGGATTGTCATCAAAGAACAACTATCTTAAAATTCTTTATTAATATCAAGTGAAAAAAAAAAATCTTTATTGATGTATTGGAGGGATAATTATTTTTTAAAACTGACAAATAAAACTAAGATATATAAGCACCCTACTCAAAACCACATCAATTTTTGTCTATGAAGCATAAATACTGACGCAAACATATGACATGGACACAAGCAACACATCAAAGTTGAAAAGTTATAGTGCTGACACGACATGCATATAAGTAAAAATGTAAAATATAAATTTCATTTATGCCTTATTTTTTTACAAACTCAAAATATTATGAATTATTTTTTTTATAATCTTATTTATATTGTATTTTTCTATATTAGAATAAAAAAAATTAAATTAAATATATATAAATATGTGTCATTGGTATGTTATATAAAATTAAATATAGATATATATTCAACATGTAGACATGATACTCTAATGGTACGTCTATGCTTCGTAATATAAGAATTGAAATAAGGCAACATACATTTGATTTACAGTGCATTGGAAAATTCAATTCATGTTGTCTTCGAATTTTTAGTATACAAACGGCCTTTGATCATGGAAACCATTTTTTTTTTAAATAAAATCATGTAGATAGTTGATGATGCACGTGAATGATGAGATAAGAACTAGTCCACTCACTTAGCTTTTTCTTTTTAATTCACCTTCATACATATATGGGACGGGTCTTTAATAGGGAAAGAAATCATCTTTGTCAATTTGGTGTTCCATTTCTTGTCCATTAATAAAGAAAAACAACATATATAAATTGTGAGTAATTATTAAATATTGACTTTAATTTTTTTTAAAGTTATTCTAAATAATGGAACACTTTGTTAACACATAAATGAGGGATAATCAAATAGATAAGAAATTGGGAATGGAGGAATTGAATCACTTTAATGGAGGCTTAATTAACTTATTAGGATTTAATTACTAGCTTAGTGGAGTTGCCATATCAGAAGGAATTAAGACTCTACATATATTAGAAATAAAGGTTTTTTTTTTTGAACTCATACTACATACACATCATACATTAATTAATATTATAAGTCTTAGGCTCAGCTGGTGAATATTGAAATATGTTTGCATATATCGCAGAGAGAAATATGCTTTATGTATATTTATGTGAAACTTGTATTGTTTGTAATATTGAAATGTGATGTTTACATAACATTACTTCTAATTAATCATCACGTGTCAATCCATATCCATATCCATATCCAAATACAAAATACAAAATACATTTCCCGGTATTTTTAGGATCAAGAACTATGTATATCGAGCGCACACGTGGATGCCTTACCGAAGTCTGAAGCAGTAGGATCTCCGAAAGGAGTCTTTAAACTTTTTCTTCTACTTTAGCGTCTCAATATAGCTCACAGGTTAACTTATATTATACTTGTGATAAATAAAATGTTTAATTAATATGCAGTTTCCATATAAAAAAAAAAATTAATATGCAGTTTCTCATCGACCAAAACAGAAAAAAGAGAGCCTTAATTGAGAGACTTTTTATTCTTTTGTCGGAGTAAGACTTCCTTTTTTTCGTCATTTGTCGGAGAGAGACTTCCTGTTTTCAATTCAGGGCTCTGCCGCAAGTGAGAGATAGATTGATGAGCAAGTGAATAAAACCATGAGTGGTTTTATGAGCCCAAAGTCAAAGCCCTAATCACGCATAAGATGATTCGAACGAAATGGCCAAATAAACAGATGCAAACCAACTGGCTATGAAGCATGTTAACATGTATGGGCCTAAATCATTTTTGAGCCCCAAATTGTCGAGCTCAATAAACAATGTAAAAAAATAAAATTACTGACGAGAGGTAGAAAAGATCATACTAAAAAAAAAAAAACCTTGTGAAAAAGACAGAATAGTTATCGTAAACGTATACTCTCAACTAGTGACCGTCTAAACTTTCCATTTGTTCTCTTTTCTTACTCTAATTAAAAATAAGAGTAACTCTCAAATTAATTCTTAATAATTTTTTAAATAGATAAATTAATCTTTGATAAAAAAATTAATATTAAAATATCTCATAATTATAAAAATAGGACATCATAAATCCCTGATTCATTTATGAATCTGATGTGTCACTCACTTGCTAATGTGACCTGTAATTTATTAACCTAGATGGCACCCACAAATTCTAATAGTCACCAATTTGTTAAAATACACCTTTTGATTTTTACAAACACTTCCCCAAAACATTCTAAAATTTCACAAATAGCCCATTAAACCCAAACCCCGTCCCTGAACCTTTGACAAATGTCAAGAACTTCTGCTGCCAAAATCTGGTCATTCCAGTGGACATTAGGGTTTGTCCACTAGCTTCTAAGTGTTTTGAAGTGTCCAAATGAAACATTCCAAATAAAGAAACAAGCTAAACAAAACTCATCCTCATCTCTTTTTGGATAAAAGCCAAAGCTCTTGGGGCGTTGATGCATGATGCATCTGTCATCAAGATGAATATAATTTGTGAATTTGAAAGGGTAGCTACTTGATCAAATAACGTGGCCGAAATAGATTCGTTGAACCTGACATAGTTCATGGATTAATGATTCAGAACTTGAACTCATAAACTTGGGGTGTTTCCTCTTGCCACGGAAAATTAATCTTTTTGGTTTGCATTAGGGAGGAATTTGGAAAGTGGGTTCGATGGGTTTTGCAAAATTAAAGGGCTATTTGTGTGATCTTGAAATGTTTTGGGGAGGGATTTGCAAAAATCAAAGGGTGTTTTTAATAAATAGGTGATGATTAGGATAGCTAGCAGCCACATAAATTAATAAATTGAATGTCGCGTCAGTAGATTAGTGACATATCAGATTCTCAAGTGAGTCAGGAATTTATAGTATCTTATGTTTATAATTGTGAAGAAACTTAACATTAATTTTTTTATGAGGGACCAATTTAATCATTTAAGAAATTACTAAGGACTAATTTGAGAGTTTACTAAAAAAAAAAAAAATTAACATATGAACAAGTACCTATGTCAAGAGTCATACCATAAAATCAATAATGAAAAAAGTCTCAAGCAGTCAAATTGGTTCCACCAGCCTCACCTATTATTATCTGTACTCTAGTCTTTGTAATTTATACTTCTAATTCTCTGATCCTTTGTAGCTTTGAGTTCGAGTTCGAGTTCGAGTTCTGCTTCTGCAGCAACTTTCGTTGTGAAGCAAATTTTCCAATATGAAATACTGCGAAAAAAAAAAAAAACATGAGTGCTTGAAGATTTTATTGAATGCAGGGAGATGTAAATGCAATTGACTCATCTTAGAAATATTAAAATATGAAATATATTTTGAACGGAAGGGCTTTATATTAAAAAAAAATTAAATGCTTGAAATACTTGTTATGTGCTATTGATCACACATTTGGGATTTTTTTTTCTGTTTACAAGACCTATTTAATTCAAATAAATAAAGCGTATACATACCTGAAAATGATTGGCGATATTAGAAGTGGGATTACAAACTAAGGCAAATGTTGTTCGTAATGTCAATAATTCAAATTTCAAACCGATTATTTTAAGGAGAAATTTACTTAACTACCACTCGGTGCCAAAAATTACAAAACTAATATTAAGACAAAAAATATATATAAACCATAGATTATAAGCTAAGAAAGGGTTTTTATGTCTTTTTGGGAGAATACCTATCAGGTAAGCTACTATCAGATTGATATGGTTACATGATCCAAGGCGAGTCCATTTTGTTTCGTCAACATATATATTGTGCCACAAAAGAGACAGCATTAACTAAACCCGAGCATGCATAAACATTATTAATTTAAGCAAAGCTCGGTTGTACAACTAGGCCCAGAAACAATTATTTAATAGATAAATAAAATGCCAAAAACTAGAAATTGCCAAGGGTAAGTCATGTGCCTTCAAAAAGCAAGGAATCCCAAGATTTTGTGCCAAGAATGAATCTTTGAGATATGGTTATTATATCAGCTAGAGGTTATCATGCAAAATTGATGTCTGTTTGAATACTGGTGGATAGCCAATGATGGTTCTTTGAATATTCATTATTAATTCATAGGGGTCGTGCTCGGATGCATAGTGTGCGTGAGGATCTTTGAACATGTGATTTTGGGAGCCAATTCCAACGAAGCAACTTTCCTTTCAATCTTTTCTATCAATATACTTCTTGTCGTGGTTTCTTCGATGTGTTTTCGCTAGTTCCTTCTTGCTTGGAAATCTCAAGTCTATGTATTCGTAAAATCTATAGCAAGGTGGATGCGTGGTTAGAGCCTAGAGGTAGATAAAAGATTAAAAAAAAAGAAAAAAGAAAAATTTGCATAGCTAATGTAACTAGTGTCTAGCTGATGAAATTTCCATTTTCCCTCCACTAAATATATTCCACCACACCCAATCCAGCTAGCTAATAATCAAAGTAAAATCTATGTCTGGGTTGTTGTTATCCAGTTATCTAATGTATGATTTTGATAATGACCTGAGAGAGACTGTTCTGATGGTGGGATTTAAGATATATTTAAGAGTTTGTAATGGAAACTTTGTGACTGGAGCTTATATACATACGATGAATTTTCTTTTGGCCAAAACAGCTCATTAAGACTGTCCCTGTCTTCAGTTATACGATGCGCTACTTCTAATGTGGTTGCTTGTGTGTCTATTGGCAGAAGGATTAAAATATACAAATAATGGTTTTTATTTGTGGTTGGATCAAGCTCCTCCGATCAAGGGCCAGCGCAGTATGATAGAATTTCCCGAGTAAGCAAATTTCTAATGTCAAAAATTAAAACACAAGCTCTAAAAGCTTAGTATAGTTGGTGGTTAGTTAAGGTTCTTAAATATCTAGTTAGAGTTTGATTTCTGATGGTATATATAGAAAAAATTTTGTGCTCAGAACTATTACCCATGTCTATAAACTTGATATATCAAGAGAGTTAATTACTGCTTCTGATAATGGATACCATTAATTCATTAGAAAAAAAATTGCTTAGTTAGATGTGAAGTTTTATATTAGATCAGAAAGATTGATTGAATAAGAGCACATGAAAAGATTTGAGTATGTTTAATATGAAGGTAAAAATGGAAGAAAAAAATTTATAAATGAATTCAATGTGTATTTTTCTTTTTTCATAATCTTTTCTCCATTGCTATACACATTATAACTTGTATATGGTTAAATTATGTATAATTTTTACATTAAAAAAAAAAAAGATCTTCCGTGATAATCATAAGCAAAGGGAAACATAACATCCTCTAATTATGTGACTTTTGCAACGTATCTGAAAGCCATATGCTAAAGCACCTTTTTCTGCACTTCAAGGGGCAAGGACAACAATCAACGTAGTGGAGTCCGCATTCAACTAAAAGATGATTTGTCTATGTGTATTATCATGTATTATCAACAGTTGTTTTCATTAAGCAGGTTATCATTATTACTAAGTCATTATCTATCTTCCTCCACCAAACCCTCCGTTCTCTAAAAAGTTATTGTCTATGCGCATAGATATGTGCTACCTTTTTACTATGCAGGCGCACACACGTGTTTTTCACGTGAATAAGTTATAAACAGATCGTCATTCATAACTCCAATTATAGTTGAGAAGACTTTATTTAGGAAATAAGAGATCACTGTCAATTTTGGATTATACTGTGCTCATTTTTTGTTCAAATATAAATTATTCAATTAATGGAAACACAAATTTTAGGCTTTAACAAAAATTAATAAAACCTTTTCCCGATATACCTTGGGATCCAAAGCTATGTTTATGAATTTTAACTACTAAAATAAAATTTGTTATCCTTAGGAATAGAGGAAAAAATTCACTACTACGTAAAATTCTTTTTTTTTTTAATATTTCACAGTCTCTCCTTCATCTAACTGTTAAAACAAATTGTGAAAAGATATTAAAAAAAAAAACAGAACCTCTTTAAATTAAACAGATTTGAAGGTATATTCGATTTTAGCACTTGCTGAAAGCTTGTGACTTTGACCAAAATGCAAATCACGTAACAAATCCTCATGGATGAACGTCAAAGAGAAAAATGTTGTTGACTGTTGACTCTAATTTATCTCTCGTTATAAACAGGATTTTAACATATTGATTAATCTCTTGCTATGGGATTCTTTCAAAACCATGTTCTGTAATAGAATCTTATTGGCTTTTTTGAGTAAAAAGCGAACGAAAATGTAATGCATTAACGTCAGAGAATCTTACAATCATAAGAACATTTTAGTTTTTGGAAAAGCAGTAAAATAATTTAAACAATTAGTATCATATTCGTGTATATTACCAAAAATACAAAATCAAATTCATGCAATATGAGGACAACAATTGTTTAAAGTTAGTTTACCTATGCTTAAAAATCCCCGGAGAAGAAGAATAAAAACCACATGAAAAATAGTCAAAGAGTAATAAATAGTTCAATTCTGCTTTTTATAAATGTTTCATCAAATCACATAATTATATATTAAAATTTTAAGAGTTTATACATTGCCATCCAATCAAAATATTTTATTTAGATGACATTTCAAGTGGTAAGTACAAAAGTCAATTATCATGATTTATATGATAATACATAATTATATAAATGTGTAAAATAACTTTACACGATTAATACATGGTAATTAAATCCACTTTTTAATACAAAACTATTTAAAAAATGAATATAAATATATTTTAAATAAAATATTTAATTTTAAAACAATAATACAAAAGACTGTTTTTTAATAAAAAATGGTTTTATACTATTATTTAATTATATATTATTATATTAATAAATATAATTGATTTTTATTTCATCACTTGAAATGTTATACCAATAAATTATACATGAAGATTGTCAAAAACTTTTATCTTCATTTATTCTCCTACCACACTCCAAAAAAAAAAATTTATACAAGAGTAGAAATCAAATAAAAATGTTTGAATGATGAATTTTATACATAAAATTAAATATGTAACTTCTACATAAATTTTTTTTTGTATTTCTGCTTTATGCCAGCCAAAACACCTAAGCCTATTGAAATTAATCCATAAATTTATCTTCATCATTTTATCTAAAATTTAGTCCAGATAAAGTTATTAATATGTAAGTGGAAAATATGAAAGTCGTTGTCTTTCAAAGCAAAAGAAAATATTCTGATTGGATTCGGTTCTCCACCTTTTTCCATCTTTTGAGCGCGCGTGTTTATGACGCGTCGGTTTTTCCTCGCAACAACAACACACAAACTTTGAGTTGCGTATGATATTTGCATCATCATCAGCATCCACTTCCCTCCCCTCTCTTTGATTATTCCAGTTACACCTAATAACAGTAGAAAGAATAGCAATAGGAAGCTTCATCTTCATCTTCCTCAACTTCCCACCTTAACTTAACCCTTTTTTCGCATTCATATTTCACTCTCCATAGTCTAATCCATACGTAGTTACATGTTGTTTCACTTTCTTATTCCACAGTTGCTTGCACACTCGCACACATATGCACAAAAAGACACCAACTTTTTAACTTCTTTCCTTTTTTTAAGTTTTGGTTGTTCCTTCACATTACCCTCTTCAATCAACACCTTCTCTCCCTTATATATTTATTCATTTAAGTATAAAGATCCAATTTTTATTCTTTTTGCTCTCCTCTCCTCTGTTTCATTGTAGACTCTTCTTTGTTTTTTGCTTTTCAGATCCATAAAAAAACAGAGGTTTTAGTGATAACTCTGTCTCGTTTTTGGTTGCGTCAGCTTGTTAATACTTTTTTTTAAGTAAAGAAAAATGACTATGGAGAACGGGGTGGATGATACCAGTGATCAGTTTCCCAAAGGAATGCGTGTTCTTGCAGTGGATGATGACCCCACATGCCTCTTGGTTCTGGAAAATTTGCTAAGGAGATGTCAATATCGTGGTCTGCTTCTTCTATTCTAACATTTTGTTTAATCATTCCATTTTTTTTTTTGGTCTTTGATTTGTGCTTTGCGCTTTTGGATTTTGAGCTTATTTATGTGTGAAGAATCTGTCATTTATTTTGGTCATGACATTACAATATGAATACTTCCATTAGTCTAATTGTTTGAAGTGTATACCAGTTAGAATTCTCAGTCAACCCATCTCTCTCAGTCAAGCTGCACTTGAATGTTATGTTACAGTGAAACAACTTTTATATTATATAATAGAGAATAGATAATAGAAGGTTGATGATGTCTTTGCAGTTACCACAACTAGTCAAGCAATAAAGGCATTGAAGCTGTTAAGAGAAAACAAGTTTGACCTGGTAATCAGTGATGTCCACATGCCAGACATGGATGGATTTAAGCTGCTTGAGCTGGTGGGACTTGAGATGGACCTACCTGTCATAAGTAAGCCGGATTCTTTATGGCAATCTTCAGCACTTCTTCATCTTTTTTGCTATTCGCTTTGAATCATATTATTGATTATTGATATGATTATCAATCCACCTAGACCGTTAAGATTTTAGATTTCAAATCATGAGGTTTTGGTTTTCTGTTTTGTTTACTTCATAATAGTCCCTTGTCATTCCAAAAATCTGTTTGTGTTTTATGATTTATTTTTGATAAATATGAAGCTGTGATGAGCAAACTAGGCTTATTTAGAAAAGTTGTTTCAAGGGATTCTGTACTGCTGCTTCAGTGATTTTCTTGGTGAAACCTTTAATGGTATGAAATATTTGAATACAGTGCTGTCTGCAAATGGCGATACAAAGCTGGTAATGAAAGGGATTTCTCATGGAGCTTGTGATTATCTGCTGAAACCTGTGAGAATTGAAGAGCTAAAGAACATTTGGCAGCATGTTATCAGGAGGAAGAAGTTTGATTCAAAGGAGAAGAACAAAACCAGGAACCTAGACAAACCTACTTCTGACATTGATAATGTGCTAGGGTCAGCAGGAACAGGAAATTCAGATCAAAATGGGAAGCTGAATAAAAAAAGGAAGGATCAGGATGATGAAGAAGATGAGGAGCAAGATAATGGTCATGAAAATGAGGATCCATCAGCCCAGAAGAAGCCTCGGGTTGTTTGGTCAGTGGAGCTTCACCGCAAGTTTGTTGCTGCTGTTAATCAGTTAGGCATTGACAGTATGTTCTTTAGTCTCTATATTTAATACAAAATAATTGTAACTATTATTTTTTCCTTAGTTTCTGCGAGTGCTTAATAAAAAAAAAAGTAGTCTCATTTTATCAACTTTTTGTTGAATATCTAGGTACGAGTTAGGTGTCAGCATAAGCAAACCAATGTTCATAATGGTTTAGAACATGATTATTCTGTTCATAATTTATTATGAAGACTTCTCTCAATCAGTCTTCCTTATAATAAGTGCCACTTTGGATAAACATGCCTTGATCATCTCTAAATTTTAATGTTATGATGTGAATCTTTTTTGCTACTGAATGTGAGTGTGGGTCTAATGATATTGTTGTTTCAATGGCAGAGGCTGTACCTAAAAAAATTCTTGATTTGATGAATGTTGAAAAGCTGACGAGGGAGAATGTGGCGAGCCATCTCCAGGCAATTTTTCTAGTTCTTTCTGGTTTAGTATTATATAACACAAACCTCACCTTGTTACTCACAGAATGTTTCTGGTTTACATAATGGCTGCAGAAATATAGGCTTTATCTGAAAAGAATTAGCTGCGTGGCGAACCAACAGGCCAATATGGTGGCGGCCCTAGGGGGTGCAGATCCATCCTATATGAGAATGGGTTCTTTGAGTGGGGTTGGTCATTTGCAAGCATTGAGTGGTTCGGGACAGTTTCCTAACAATACTTTCAGGTCCTTTCCACCTAGCGGGATGATTAGTAGATTGAACACTCCTTCTGGACTGAATGTGCATGGATTTCCTTCTCCTGGAGCATTTCAGTTGGGTCAATCACAAAATTTAAGCGACTCCACCACTGAACAGCTGAAGTTTCAGTCATCCATAGTTCCTGTCAATCAGAATGGTGTTCAGGGAATGTCAGTGCCTATGGGGCTTGATCCATTGCAACACCATAAGGGTGTTACTCCTGTTCAAAACCTGACCAATCGTATTGATGTTAAACCAAACTTGCCCATCTCAAATAAGCTCCCAGATCCAAGATCAAGAGCAGCCTCCTCTGGCTCGCACACTCCTCTTCTGGGTATCTCAAACAATCCCTTGATGTTGGAAGCACGCCCACAAGACACACAGGGGGTTATAGAATATGAAAATTCTACTTCATCAGTACCCTCTCAACATTCAGAACTTTCTTTCCCTTTGCTGGATCAAGGCAGGTATAGTGATAATTGGTCAAGTGCAGTTCAGCCATCTGGGATCCAGGTGAATTCTTTCCCTCCAGGTGAATGTTTTAGACAGACAGCTGTACCTCCGACGGGTAACATGGCTTCTCTACCCTTGCAAGGGGGGAATCCAAGTGTTCCTTCATCCATCTCTTCACTGCCAAGTCAATATTCTCACAATTCAATAACAGATGTGCACTCCCAAGGCATTATGTTTACTAATAGACCTAGTCACATAAGCAATGATGCACTCTTTCAAGGGTGGGATGACCACAATCATGATGCTAGTTACCATTCAAATGTTAGTAGCAGCACAATAAACTCTCTGACACCAGTTAGTGGTGCTGTTGGTCCAGCAGGTCATACACCAACAAACTCAAACTTACACAGAAACTTGGACTATAAATTTGGTGATCCCTTACTAATGAAACATGATGGGGTGGTGAAGTTAAATAAAGAGACCTCATTGAAACCACATCAGGGGAATATCACGAACCAGCAGAGGTCTCAACATAGTCACTTCTCTAATAATGTTGGTTCACTGGAAGACTTAGTCAGTTCAATGATGAAACAGGTAACAACATATACGCAATATGAGGAGGGGTTTCCCATAGCTGTTTCTATGTGATTCTTCGTGTTAACATATTGACAACAAATCAGAATCAGTCCTCACATGCTTAATGGCTTAAAACCATTTTGAGTTATGATTCAGTTACCTATTGATGTATCTGTTTTGTAGTTCCCATTTAGATATGTGCAATTACAGCCTTTGTACTCCTCATCAATTATTGCATGTAGATTTTCAACTTTCAGATTGAGTGAAATTTTCTTGTTTCCTGTGGTCTATCATATTCAATGTGTGTCAATCGTTTTCTGTAAATGTCGAATCATGTATGTTGCACTTGTGCTAAATA
The DNA here is from genome assembly GCA_031216105.1 of Dalbergia cultrata. NCBI lineage: Eukaryota > Viridiplantae > Streptophyta > Magnoliopsida > Fabales > Fabaceae > Dalbergia > Dalbergia cultrata. The sequence continues at coordinate 69,311 of JAVHNL010000220.1, read as the reverse complement.
TTTCCCTTCCATACTCATCTATTGCTGTGTTCATGTCACGCAGGAGCAAGATGAGACGAAATTATTGGACGGAAACTTCATTTGCAATAATTATTCTGGTGGCATATCAATGTGAGAGCAACTTTGACGGTATATATATAAGCTGCATGTCATTTGTTGATGAATTTTGTATTGTAACAACTCTCTCGCTCTCTCTTGTTAAGCCAGTTTTGTCTTGCCCTAGTTTTCTATAGGTTGTAGCTTCCCTAGATTACATATTTTTATGGGGGGTAAACTTCTCTAGGTTTCTTTTGTTCAGGGCCTTCTCGTTCTGTAAAATTGCATCGTTGTCAATTCCTACAAATGCCTCATGGAGTTGAACATGTGTCAGTTTGTTGTTGATCCATGAATAAGAATAAAATGACTATAAAGAATAAATTTGTTTTCCTACCGACACTTAAACGCTACCCTATCTGCCAATGTTATGATGTGACATTCATGTTGGTCTTTCATTTACAAATAACAAATTTGCAAATTCAGTATGAAGCACTCATTATGTTAATTGCGCAAATTAAAGGGCATTATGATGCATTTCTTGAGGAATATATGTCAAATTAAGTTCCACTGGTTTTCTAAACATTCTTCTCATCTGCTAACCATGAAATTAAGAGGGACATAAGGTCTCCGGGGGAGTCTCCTTTTGCAACTAAATCGTTGTCCAATCATATTGTCACCCGACTAAACGAAGATATTTAACTTGAGGAGGGCGTTAATAAAATGAAAATTGGGCATCGACCGATGAATCATCTGCAGAAGAACACGCATACAAATCCTTTTCTCTCTTTCTCGAGTCTTCTTGCCACTAAAATGGCTTACGAAAATTTCAACAGTTCTCAGCTCACTCTTAAATACAAATAATCGATCACATGCTTCACAATATACCGGGTGGAATGATCGGCAGAGTTAAATTCAATTCTTTCAATAAATTGAAGACCTCGTACAAGCAGCTCAATAAGATAAGCATTTCCAAGTCACAAGCGACATGATGTCTATTTGGTTTGCATTTGAGGGCCATAAATGCCCGTTAGCACTGAATAAATTAAAATTATACAATTAATGTTATGGAAAATTAGTCTGCGTCAGTAAGTTATTTTTGGGTAACAATTTTGCATTTGCAAAAGATTTCTTTTAAAACAAAAAACTAATCTTGATCACAACCTGTTAGCATCTTTTCCTACACTGTAAATGCACAAATACGATTACCATGCCCCTCACACAATCATGATTTAAAAAAAAAAAAAAAATTCTAGTGTACCCGCATCCTCCAAATCTCTATACGATCATATATCTCCGTCTCTAGTCTCTATAGTAATCATATCTCTAAAGAAAAAAAATCCTTTTCTATTCCTAAACTAAATTTTTTTCTAACTTTTTTTAACATCATTTCCAAATTTAAATCAATTCTATCATTTGAATTTCTAAACAAATAATTTCTTTCACCTTGAATCAGTTTTACCATAATCTGAACCAAATGGACACTTGATAATGACCGCATATGCTATAGAGCCTTTCTGTTTTAAATCTACTTCACTATGAAGGATTTAAATACTGTTGATTTTCAGACTATTATGCTACACGGTACAACAAAAATATCTTACCTACAGGGCATTGCAATTAATCATCCAATACAACGACCCCAGCACCAGACTTCTCTGTGTTTTCATTCAACTCAGCGCCATTCTTGGCTTCATCCATTTCTGCATCACTTTCCTTCATCTCCGGAACACCTGGGGTTTGATTATTCTCGTTAACCAGGCTTGTTCTGCTTTCTTTTTCAGGTTCGGATTCTATTACTACATCTTTACTCTCATTGTCAATGGAGTTAACAGGTTTGCAGTCATCTTGAGGGATAGTCGTCCCCGAAACTTCACCAAGTGATATAGCCTCTGATTTATTACCTGAATTCAATGTTGACTTTTCTGCAGTAGTCTCATCTTCTTGTGTGTGTGAGAGAATTCGGTTTATATCTTCACAAATGGTTTCGAGTGGCAAGAAATTCTTCACCACATTGACCTCTGCCGGTTCCACTGCTAAAGATGTTCTAACTAAATCCATGGGATTTTCCTCCACTACCTTGCACATCTGCCATTAAAGAGGAAAGAATATTAAAGCAGTATATAATACTACTTCCCACCTCTTCTATGATTGAATGTTATGACAAAGTGATCCTTCATGGAGAGTGAATTGTACTTATACCTCATTGTAAAGTCGAACCAATTCCAATCGATTTGGATCATTATCACAAGCAATTGAAATTTCTTCTGCAGCTGCAGAAAATGGCAGCACAAGTAAGTCTTTGGTCACCACTCTGCCCCCACCATCTCTTTTATCTCTTTTTGGGTATGCAGACAGCAACAATTTAAGGTCAGAAAACACGATAATGTAGATAAAAAAAATAAAAAGGAGAGAACAAGAGGAAAAATAAAAAATGCACAAACTAAAAGAAATTTTGAACATAATGACAAAATACCAGAAGAGACTCTTGCATACTCCAACAGTCTAGATATCCTTTATTGTTAATACGACATGTTGGATTCAATTTCTGCTCCATATGACATAATATAATATTCTAATTATCTAGGTGAAATACCAGTGAAGTATGCAAGACTTCCTCCATTATCTGATGCCAACTAGGTAATTGTTATTGTATAATCGCAAGATAAAGTATCTGATGGATAACAATGGAATCATACCTATTGCTTTCACTTCAGGCAGTTGATCAATCATTTGGCTGTCAGTGTCCCCTGATTTATAACTTGTAAAATTGGTAGCCTTGGGTTCACTTTTAAGTTCTTCATTTGTTACTTCATTTGCTTTTGGATCACCCTGCAAATGAAGTTCATAAGAAGGAAACTTCAGTCCAGAACCAGAAGCAGGTCAAGCAAACGTTTACAGGGGTAAATCATGATTTTAGATTGTTGTCTGATGTACCACTGGTAAAATGCATGCAAAACTAAAGTGCAAATGTTTTTAAAAAGAATTCTCTATAGTCTAAGAGAAGAAAATTACATACTAAAAAAGATCTCACTAGGGAACATCAGTACACTTACAAAGTATTCTTTCTGGTACTCAGCATTGAGCCCTTTTTCCAAGAGAAGAACCCTCTTTTTTATAAACTCAACCTGTCTTCTCTGCATATCTCTAAAATGATATAATATAGAGGAGTCTTGATATATCTGTGTTTGGTTCTGTGTTTGGTTCCTAGCATCACTGGAACCTTGTGCACCATCAGTTCCCATGTCACTCCCACCATTTTCCCTGGATTGGTTACTGGGAACTTCTGTATTTGTCAAATTTGTGCCATTTTGCACCTGAGAACCAGCCTGTCCTGGTACTGGTAAATTTATGACAGGAAGATTCAACTCCTGACATATGAGCTCCTGAATTTTCAGATCCTTATCATCAATAATAGCCTGCCACCTTCCATACCCATGCCTTGTATAGAAAAGAATTATGTTAAAAGAATACACCAAAAAACAATCCACATGTTACAGATCGCAAACTACTAAACATCAATAATCGTCTATGAAAAATCATAGAATATAGGAAATTGAAAGCCAACTTACAAAACACCAAGTAGACCTGTCTAATAGACTTTATGGCATTTAAGCCTTGTTTTTCTAATTTTCGTAATAAAGTGTACAAATATTTAATGGCTAATAAGATGCTATTAGAAGATATTATTTGTTGAATTGGTCAATAAAACAAAAGATATATATAAGAAGACATACTTCAACACAGCGCGCAGTAAAACTAAATCATGCTCCTCCTTCCATATCTTTGTACCCTTCAAACCTGGATAGCGTAGTAAGATGTCATCTGAAAACAGTGGAGTTCCAGGATTTTCTGATGCAAACTTTACCTGTCATTTCCCAAGAGAACAAGACAAATTCATTAGCTACTCTAATATTAATATTACCTTTAAAAACACATATTCAACCTCCACCTCCCAAGCGCGCGCGGGCACACACACACACGCGCACGCATGCACAAGTTTAAACTTGACCACTGAAAGTAAAGTTTGTCACACACACTCAGATATGATGAACTAGAAACTATCACATTTATTATGGAAACCAAGGTCTTTCACTTCAAACAGAAGGTTTTAGTTTTTAACTTATTTTTAAATTACTGGCACTGCATGGTTCATGGACACTGTCAAATTTCTTCTTTTGTTAGTGAATCAACATTAAATTCATGATATACAAGCATAAGTTTTTTCATTAATCACATATTTCCCATAACACTTTGAACAAGGGTGGTGAAGCATAACAGAGAAGAGAATCACCAGCAGCATTTGGCCATACATCCAGATGTTATCTCAAATTCTTATAACAATTGGACTCAAGAACAGCCATGCATGAAATGATACTGCATGCAATTGTTTTTTCAAATTACAAAAAGAAAAATCTTAGTGAATATATATGTAGTGTGGGAACAACCACCACTTGGGCAATTAAGTTATTGACCGTTCCTTTGAACACAATAAATCAATTTTGTGGTAATTGTTCCTAAACATGAAATATTTTTATCTGAAATTTCTTTCCCAGAGTTTTCCCAAGATTATTTTGAAATGGGTCAGGAGGCAGAGGGGTAGCAAATAAAATGCTAATAACAGGCAGCTCAAGTACAGAAAATCATTTAGAACTTACTTTGTCCCTTATCAGGATCAGAACTGCAATCCTTACAAGTACGTCTTGTATCCGGAGTCCTTCTTTTGGAACACCATCTACAGGCAAATTGTAAACAGAAAGGAAAGTTTTAGGACACTGAAGATATAGTTAAAAAAGGAAAAATGAGATAGATATAATAGCAAGAAGGATCTAGCACCTGTGAATGTAGGGGAATCAGTTATATCTTCAGCAATATGAGACAAGAAAAGGGTTCCATAACTGCAAAAGAAAGAAGTAATAAAATCTTTCAGATATGATCTACTGTAAGACACGTAATAAAATTATTAAACAATGTTTGAAAACCATATCACTAGATATGGTAATATGGTATTGCTTATGATATTGCAAAGCAATTTTCAATTACCCATTTTGACATTTGTGTAGTCTAAAGTTTTTTTCCCTAAGTTTACAACTAACTTTTCAAGAGAATATAGGTCCATACTTCATTTTCATATGCACATGCAGTTGCTCTAAGTTCATGGTTAATATAACCAGACATGACAACAGCAGATAAATTGCCAGTCAGAGAGCGTGCAGTATCAAGAGAAACCAAATAAGAGCTGGTCTGGAAGATGAGGGATGTTCTCAAAAACACACACAGGCATGCACACACACACACAAAAAAAAAGAAAAAAAAAAGAACAAGACAGGAAGAAAAGAGAATAAAAAAACTCACAGTGAACCCCACAAGACAAAAAACATGCTGCTCTTTCATAGAGGTCATTGACAATTCCTTTAATGTGAAAGAACACCATGGTGTATTGTGGAGGATTTACCAAAGGAAAAAATGCCATTTTTCGTGGTAGCTTTTAAGCAGTTTTGTATATATTTTTTCATGGGCCAAAACTTTTGGCAGAAAAAGATTTATATGGAGAAAAAGAAAACCAAAACAACACAACTCACATGCAGTTCATCCACACACAGACTGGTTACAAGTAAGCACTTATGTAGTATACAGATTAGACAAGATAAATCGCATTAAATCCAAAAATATATCATTAATCTTATCAGTGTCCAAATCATTGCTTTTATCTTTCCATGTTCTTTTTTTGTGGACAATTCATATGGGCACCAGATGTCATCAAATAGCAACCCCCCTCCCATGCAAAATGAAAGTTATTCAAAGAAACATCATATTAATACTCTTTGATTTCTTCGTAAGTCTTCTGTTTCATGCGGGACGTAAACTCCTGCCAATCGAATTCACCAACCCCAAACCTGTAATAGGAACACAAAATGAATTAAACAACATATATTGCCAAGAAAAAACCTGTCCTCGATACACAAAGATAAACCAAAAGGAAAGCAACCTCATCAAAATTTGCACAAATGCAGCCCTCTGATTCTGATTAAAACCAAGTACTCTGAATGATCTCCCTTCACCTTCCATCAGAGGAAGTGGCTCTATGCTATCAGCTGCTACTAATTAAAGGGATATTAACATAGCAGTCAAAGGCAGGTAATCTGAATCCATCTTATAATTGAAAGAAAACTCAAAAACTAAGTAAAGATTGTATGTACCCCGAGGTTTCTTTTTATATGGCCTTCTAGCAGTAGTAGTTCCAGTAGAATTTGAATCACCATCAGTAAGCTCTGCTTCATAGTTGTCATCCTCACCATCAGAGCTTACATCTTCCAGCCCAGCTAGGTCATCGTCCTCAACAGAAACCATCTGGGAAGTCATGGTATAATAGATAATTCCTTAGCAAAAATACATTAAAAAGAGATACAAGAAAGGAAACAGAAAACTGAAGTGGTTGGCTACTAACTAGGAGGGGATCCACTTATATAAAATGTCTGACCATTGATTTTAATTCAATGTAATGGTTCTAAATAGTCTATTTTGGCAAAGAAAAAATATTGAACCCTAACATTAATAAGGAAGAGGATAGAGAAATACACTGTAATGAAGAAAAGTTTTGATTATTAAATTTAATAATAAAGTTTAGCCAAGTTACCATATTTTATCTTTAATAACATGAGATTTCAATATTCTTTTTCTCAAATAAGTAACCTTGTACAATGAGATTAAAACAAAATAAATGAACAAAGATTAGGTGTATGGATGTGTTTGGATTGGTTGTGAGATTAGCTGAAGATTATAACTTATTTTATAAAAATAATTCTTTATACTTACACCTTGTGCTAGTGGACTGGATCCCTTTCCATGCGAAAGACAAAACGAAAAAGGTGGGAGCAAGTTCCACAAAATAGTACCTAGGTATTGGCACTGTTGAATGCAGCCTCACACGAACTCATTAATGACAACAAGTGTTGATAATCGTTTTTCCAAAAAACTTAAGTTGTTAAATACAAACAAATGAATAGTGTTATATATTAACGCAGCCTGTCACGCAAGAGCTCTTGACATGAAGGGTAGACACCTATTGTGTTGAAATTCAACTTATTTTATTTAGAAGAACGGGGGTGGTGAGGATTAAAACCTAGACTACGAGACCATGAAGGCTTTCATACGATGTCAAAAGCCATCTCTCCAATGAATGGTTTTATATCTTAACAACAAGAGCCAGCAATCTTTCTTTTGCAACTTAATACAAGAAACTAACATAAACACTACAATCACATACCATCTTTCGATTTCGCTTGCCTTTGCCCAAGGCATTAAACTCCTCAACTTTATGCTCTTCATATCTGTCTTTTAACAACTCCTCCCAATAATGGGTTCTTTCTGTACTGTTCATAGTCTCCATTGCTCTTTTTTGTGCAGCCTCCTCTGCTGCTGCCTGAACTTCATCAATATACTCAAAATTTGCAACCTAGACAATATGATCAATTCAGCCCATCAAAATCATAGAATCCAAGCAGAAACCCAATAAGAGTGATAACAAACAGATGGTGCACAGTTAATTTTGTATTAAAAGCTACATTGATGATTTCATGCTGATAAACATGCAGGAAAAGGTAATGGAAGCAGAGTGCTCCATAAACAAGAACTGCTAGCACTTTCCCAATCACAAATTTCCCCCAAATGCTGTCGTAAGGAGTGCCTTCAAAAATGTTTCTTTTGGCTTAACCAGTAGGTATAATTGTACTTCCGGCTAGACACATTGAGTTTAATAAAATCCACCATAAAAAATTATATGAATTGAGTTCATTTTTTCAGAACTTTTAATATTGAATTTTTAAGTGGCTCTAGGCAATAGAAACTCACTTAACAAATAGATATAAAAAAAAAAAAAGTTGAGCAAAGAAACTGAACATACAAAATTATTCTAATCGCAATTTTTTTGATGAAAAATATGACATTTTGATAAAGAGAAGAGTGAGCTGAAAGCTGAAGCAGCAGAATAATGGATGTACTTGAGGGTGAGAATGCAATAAGAAAGCACATAATCATAACATTCACTGTTGCAAATTCCAAAGGCAAATATATTTGTAGTTATGCACACTTAAGTTAAATAATCATGACTAGTAGTTCACAATAGTAATGCTTTCACAATAAAACAAATTAATCCAGAAACTAAAGTGGCAGTAGAACTTTTCATGGAGGCACAGGCCAATCAAGTTGTATTTCCCAGATATGATTTTCTTTTGATTGATTAGTAAGTGTTCATGCAGGTGTTGCTGTAAAATAATAAAAGGCACAGTAGAAATAGAGGACACCTCAACTCATCACAAATCAAAGTGCATAAATCAAGGAAGAATAAACGTTAAGAGCTCAAATAAGTATACGCATTGTTATAGTTATACAATAGAGTCAACCTTAAAGTTCTTCAAAAATCCATCGTCATCTTCATCATCTAAAGTAGCCTCTTCATCTCCAACTTGATCACGATTCAGCAATCTATTATGAAGAAATGCACATGAAATAAGATGCTCAAGCATATTGATACTCTATGCTTGAGAAAAAAATGTTTGATTACCTATCAATAGCAGCAGCATCATAATGAATTTGGCGAGATTTTCCCATTTCATCATTTTCATCTGCAAACAACTCCTTCGAGCCATACCTTATGATGTCATCCAACTCTTCCTAAGAACAATTAACGATCAGAAGTTGCCATCTTTAACAATGCTATTCTCAGATGGATATAGTTCAAACATTCAATTTGTCCCAAAATACTTAAAAATCCTAACCAATATATGAATAATATTTAACATAAATATGGGTTTACAACTCTTTACTGTCCCACAAAATCAGGAATAAAGGAGGTACAGACAATGACCCTCAACAACACCCCAAAAGCGCATTGGACTATGTATGAAGCAAATCTGTTTATTCGTCTACACAGTAGTTTAACAATTTTCAAATGCCTATTTTTTCAAGAATTTGCTTCTGCGCCTTCTGCAGAGCTAAGTCAATAGCCACTCTAGGGAATTAGCTGTCTGATATCCAGAGAAAATGCAATGATTTACTTTGTTGATGTGCCTTCACTCTCTGTAGCATCTTCTATCATCCTCAGGAGTAAGTCTTATCCTCACTTTTGGTGCTTTTATTTTCCTCGTCTAAAGAAAACTCTCTTCTTTTAATTAAAAAAGTTAACATTAAACCTTCCACACAGAGACTTATTAAACCTTCCACACAGAGACTTTCACACCAACAGTCACACTGCATATTAGAGCCCTTTTTCTCTTTAGAGAAATCAAATTTTATTAAAGAAACAAAAGAAAGAATTACAACTATCAGAAAAGGAGGGTAAGAAATGAAAGAACAAAGTGAATGAAGTGCAGTAATGCTATTAATCTCTCTGCTTTCCCCCTTGGACTAAGAAATGAAGGAACAAAGTGAATCAAGTGCAGCAATGCTATTAATCTCTCCGCTTTCCCCCTTGTTGATGCAGTAAGAACTAAAATCAACACGTGCTCAATACAAAGATGTAGGAGTATACCAACAAGTTAGCAATATTCCGATTAGAAGGTAAAATAAACAAGACAGTGAACAATGACAAAAAAACAAGTATACATGGGTTGGAAAAAGGAAGATATTTAGTTCAACCCTAATCTACTTGTCAACATCCATTTTCATGTGGTTTCTGCAATCTTAGTCATATAAGTACTATAAAAAACAAAAGCAAAAGAATTAATCTGAAACAAGAAACAAGCTCCCATTCAGTTTGAATTATTGTGGCCATACCAATAAGACTGACAACTATTATCACTAGGTTCCACAAAATAAGCCTTTAATTTTGAAATAAAATAAAATTACCTGGTTGATGTTTTGAGCCTTTAGCCTCCCTACAACTAGGTGTTCTAACACCATTTTCTTCTTTGTCATCTGCATCATCCTTTCTTCAATGGTTCCTCTTGTTATAAGCCTATAAATCAACACCTACAATGCCAAAAGTCCAAGACTACTATGACATAAAGTCACCAGTGATGATCAACTACATACCTATGAAAAAACTCAAACCTTGTTAGTTTGTCCAAGTCGATGAGCTCTAGCCATAGCTTGTAAATCAGCATGAGGATTCCAATCACTGTAGAATGACAGTTGATCCGTGAATAATAAATCAGCATAAGGATTTCAACTACTAGATTGCAGCTACTCCCATTGTTTTGCCGAAATAAAATGTAAATTGATTTAAGATATTTGTAATTTTGGAAGAAGATATATCGGTGACCAAGAAAGAAAAAACTTTAGACAGTTAAACTAGTTGCATGGCCAATTTAATTAATATCTATTTTCATCAAACTTTGGGAAGAAAAAGAAAGACAATCACAGGAACTAAAAGGTTCACCTATCATATATAATAACTGTGTCAGCAGTTGCGAGGTTTATTCCCAATCCACCAGCTCTAGTAGAAAGAATAAAGCAAAATCTTGAAGAATTTTTGGCATTAAAACGATCTATCCTCACTTGTCTTTCAGCTCCACCAACTTTGCCATCTATTCTTTCATACTGCCAATTCTGGTTTAAAAGAAGGAAAAAAAGAAAAACAAAGTATTACACCCAAAAATTAAAAATCAAGTTCAGAAACCACAGGTTAATAACATAGAATGATAATATATGAATACCTTGTAAGAACAGTAATCTTCAAGCAAGTCCAGCATATGTTGAAATTGGGAATATATGAGGACTCTGTGTCCTTGCTCTTTAAGCTTCACCATCATCTTGTCCAGCAATTGCAACTTCCCCGATGATTCCAGTAGCTGTCTGTCAAGTAGAAATGAAAAGCAAAAAATGGTGCAAAACAATAACATAGTTAATAGAGTAATTGTATAATCCAAATTATACTAATACAATTCCTTTCAACATAATAACAGAACATTTCATTATAGTTACTTAATGCCATAAGAGCATACCTGAATGCTTCTTTTGGATCGTCAATATCTGGTTCAACTCCTTCTAGCATGTAAGGATGACAACAGAGCTTACGGAGTTCCATAACAACATTGATAAGAGAAATCTGAATCAAAAACAAACAAAAAGCAATAATACCAATACTGAAGATAAGTCTTGGCTCTTTCCATATGAAGCTAAGATTAAGAATAAACTAAAAAAAGTCAGCAGAATATATCATGAATCTTACTTGTGCACCACCACGGCGAGTTAATATCTGGTAATTACGGGTTAAAATCGCCTTATAATATTCTTTCTGTTTGCTGCTCAGTTCAACACGTAAAATAAGCTCCTTTTTAGGAGGTAGTTCCTTCATGACATCTTTTTTCACTCCTGCAGGGCATTAAAATCCACAAATCAGCAAAACACACCTTTACGAAAAAATTATCTCTACTTTCCATATAAGAACCACAGAATAACCAAGCCTAGAGCCCTCCTGAAATTTCCATGGATGCCAAAATTACAACCACCGAATCAAATTATTTGAATCTAAGGTAGGCCCATGTACTTGGAATTTAGGGGCCAAGCATTTCTTCCTACAGAAGAAGTCCAAGAGATTACAAGAACTTCACAGACCAATTCCAATATGGATCATTCCAACAACTGCAAATATTTTTTTTCTCTTTTTCTGGTTCAGGAATAGATACATCCTATAGGCATTAAAATTTACAAGACCAACAACAACAGCTAGGATCCTACCACTTCTCTCCAGAGTGGTTGCAGAGACCAAAACTTCTAAAAGAACAAAATCATTTGAGAGTACACAGATTGAGAAAGGAGGATCAACATTTTAAAACACGACCTAAGTCTTGAACAATGGAACAAAACATCAGAAACAGCCAATCACTTGTTTAATATTGACCAAGAAGTTTGATGCAATACATGCTCTTGAGGTGAGCGTTAAAAGAAAGTATCACAGATATGTTCATTAAAAGATTTCATTCCCAATACTGCAAGATCTGGTAGGTTTAACAAATTGCAATCAAGAATCACAAACTCTAATTGTTACCACGGGCAGGAAAACCCAAATTCACCATAATTCAAGCAAGGGACATTGATAGCATAAGCAATAACTCCAACCAATAGTATCAATGCTATATTACAAATCTTGAGAGTAATAGAAACCCAGACAAGAAATATTCAAGATTAAGATGTGTACTTCGCAGCAGATGTGGGGCCAACATTTTATGAAGCCTTGAAATCTGTTCCTCTTGATTGATGTCCTTAAACTCTTCCTGGAACTCCTCTAAACTTCCAAACTACAGAAAGTCATGAAGAAGGCCATAAGATACTCTTAACTTTCATGATAAAGTTCAATGTCTCAATTGTCATTTATCTTATACTACAGTCCTCATACTAACCTTTCCAGCATCAAGGAAGTGCATAAGCATAAAAAGTTCATCCAGGTTGTTCTGAAATGCATTAGACAAGTTGCCATAAGTATTTTTCAACTTCCAATAGATGAATTCAATATTTGCAACCAGGCTTTAAATCAATAACATGGACATTCATCGGTGTGAAGTGTACCAAACAAGTTGTTATAAGCAAATTTCAATAGAAAATTCAAAATCTCTAACCATTCATTTTAGACAAGTGCAGTTGCTCATCCAGAATCAAAACACACAATAAACGTTGCACACAAAGAACAACAGTTTAGTTTGCTTTCCATGTAAATGTTAAAAAAGAAAAGGAACAACCAATACACCTAGCCAAGGTTACATAAACAGAGACATCTTTCCATCATATCTAGATATAAATAAATGCCGTTGTTGTAGGCACCCTGAAAACAAACTATGTACTCAGATTCACACAAGTGATTGACATAAGAACAAAGTACTAACAACCTTTATGTTCTTCCATTATCTGGCTTCAGATATTCTTTGAATGAAGGGTACTTCTATGGAGATGTTGAGCTCTTATTGGTGGTAGAAATAACTCTTCAGTTAATTGGTTCAATAGTTGGTAAATAAATGAAAGTTTGAATCTCAATAGTCACGTTATGGTGAAAAGCTCGACCTCATGAAAACATTCACATTAGATTAGTAATATGACAACATTATGTGCGCAATGATCCTATACCACACAGATATTCACACATACATTTTGGAATGAGTTGAGTGACACTCTCCATGTTAAGGCAACAGAAATACTATGTTAGACATACCTGATACTATCAAGAATACAAGAATTTAACTTAAAAACCTAAATACATGTTTTATTACGGAAAATAAATGTGCAACTCAAAAATAAGCAACGCTCTAAATATTATATGACCCAACTCTAGAAAACGGAACTTAATGCTAATCAGTAGTTACAACTAACAACACAGTCACCTAGACAATAAACCAGCCAGTAAGCCCAAACAAGAAAACAAAAGCATGATTTGATTAACCAATAATAGAAAATTAGGACATAATCACCCAGTAAACCAGCTATGGCACAACAGCTTAATATGAAGTAAACCTGAAGAGGAGTCCCAGTCAAGAGCACGCGATGTCTGCTAGAATATTGCTTCAATGAAGAAAATAATTTTGAATCCTTATTTTTGAGACGGTGACCTTCATCAACTATCTACATATTGATACAAATAGAAGGCTGTCAAAATTATGCAGAAACCAAAAATGAGAAAAAGAAGGTAAGTAACCGAGGCAACAGGAAAATCAATATTTCTTGTTCTGATACTAATTACTATAATGGTAATTCAAACCTTACCATGCACTCCCATTTTATAGGTTTCAATGATGCTGAATCAAGGTTGATCATCTCATATGATGTCAAAAGGACATCAAACTTAATCCTGTCTTGCTTGCTTTCACTAATTATATGACCAGATTTCTTTTTCTTGATCTTCTTCTGTTTCTTTGGAAAGTAAAATTCATACTCTCTTATAACAGCACGGGCTTGGGCAGATCCAACATACATAACCTACCGAAACAAATAAACAATCACAACAGTAATTACATAAATGATAATAATACTCAGAAATCCCCATATACATACAACGTTCATTTGAGGTGCCCATGTTGCAAATTCACGTTCCCAGTTTCGCAATGTTGAAAGTGGAGCAACTACCAGATGTGGAGAAATGCCCTCTCCAAAAAGGGATGCTAAGAAAGCAATACTTTGTATGGTTTTGCCTGCAGGTGAAAAATTCAGTCATCATGGTGCATAACACATTTTCTCCTAATAATCCACGAATTAAGGGCAGAGGAACAAGAGACAAATTGTAAAAGAAGGGTGTAAACCCAACAGGATGGGTTCAGCTAGTAGCAATTGAAGCACTTTCCTTCAAAGTCTTAGGCTTAGGTAAGTACCATTTAAGCCCTTGTTGAGGCTTGTGGTATGCCCTTGCCTTGAATGGGGTAGCATCCCATTCCCTTAAACTTTTTAAATACACAAAAAAAAGGAGGGACAAAATAAATAGAGAATAGAGAGAGAAATAGAGACCGGAGGGAATAAATAAATAGAGAATAGAGAGAGAAATAGAGACTAAGTACCAAGTCCCATTTCATCAGCAAGTATAACATGAGTTTGCTTAGACCAAGAGAATCGCAAGAAATTCAAGCCTTCAAGCTGATATGGATGTAGGGTACCTTCATTATTGTGAAAACAAGTCAGGTGATCTTGATCATCCAAATCAAAAGGAATAAACATAACATATTCTATTGCCATAAGATTTGATCAGTTATTAAACATACCGCCTGATAGAAAATCAGGGCTATGTTCATACTGTTGAAATTCTTTCTGATGTTTCTTCAATTCGACATCATCCTTTACACAGCTTTTTTGCTTAATGGAAGCAAGTTTGCTGGATCTAGATCGAAATCTATTGAATCTTTCTATTTCTGGCTGAAATGCAGAAATATCAGCCTCAAACTCCCAATAGCATTCATCATATGGAAGCTCTTTCCACTTCACGAGATATTCCTTCTCATCATCATCACCCCTGCACCTTTTCCAAAACATATTCCATAAAAGCGTATGCATTTGTTCGCCTTTTTAGAAAAAAAATAGCACAAATATATTTAAGTAAACTTTCTAAGCCATTCGGAAGCACATTGCAGTGTTAATGTTCTCGCATAATCCTATGACAAACAAACGATAATAGGATTTTTCCTTTTGGTGATTGATGAGACTAAAAGAAGAAATGTCTTGGTGGAGAAGAGGTTGAAAAACAGAATAAGAAATTGAAGATATCCTCCAAAAGATATACCAGAATAGTTTCATTTCTGATGATACCATTTTGCACTACTAGACTAGTATAGACCCCAAAATGAATCATCACTATAAGAAAGAAAGACTGGAAAAAAAAAAAAAAAACTGAGCTAAAATTAAGCTTAAAAATTCCTTCTGCCTGAAAATTCAAACCACAAAAAAGTTATTGCCGGTGCAAAACAATTGTTTCTTGCAATTAGGAACACAAGTTAATTTCTTAAAATAACACCACAGTACCAGAGATCCTATTAAACCTTCTAACTGTCACTCAAATTCTGGAACAAATGAGTTTCAAAAATCCAGAAATTAGGAACACATTTGTCTCATGTTATTTTCATATGTGGAAGGAGGAAAATAAAGTCCCACACAGTCGAACCTGCAAGCAAGTATTCGATCAACTGTAGTCCACTCAGGTCGAATGGCAACAAAGTCTTCCTCAGTAGTATTGACAGATGCCATCAGACGATGGAAGTTGTTCACTTTGGTCTTTAGACGAGGAAAAGTCTTGTAAGCTTTCAGAAACTCTTTCTCTGGCACCCTACAGAAAAAATATATGTAACAGGTAAATGGAAAATACCCAAAATGATTAAAAAAAAAAAATCAAAGAAAATAAAATCTCAAGATCAGGATTCAAAAGCAATATCAATATCACTGAAAACTAAAAAATGGGATGATACAGAAAGAAACAGAAAAAGTTAGGAATGGAAAGTAATATATAATAAGCACTTCAGGAGGTTTATTAGAAACTGAGACTCTTGGACATAATGGAGGATAAGCTCCCACAATTTTACCATGTGCAATGCAGATATGATAGCCCCTTCCACTTAACAAGGTACTGTTTGACAAATGTTTGCTTTGACCCCAATTTTGTGGCATCACTGTCAGCAGCTACAGTGGGGCGCATCTCACAATCTAATATTTTATCAATATCATTAAGAGGGCTAACCTGAAAATGAAGAAAAGAAAAGGAATATCATAAGCACAGGCTATCAATAAAGTAGAAATCAATTATAAGTATTTTATGACGTATGAACACTTACACATTCAGGGCATCTCCAATTGTCTGGAAGGGGACCTTTAATTGGTGGAACTAAACACCTAGGATGGTAAGCATAAGTGCATGTTTCACAATTCAGAAGATTTCCATTTTCTCCACAGGCTTGACACAAATCCTCTTTCTATTGAGAAGGGAGCGAAACATCACAACAAAGGCAGAATAATATGAATAACAAGCAACATAAATCTGAAATCAAAGGGAAGACTGCCAGAGCCAAAGGGTAGCAACATACTGCATCACTTCTAACTATCCTCTCCAACTTCTCCTGAGTTGTCCCAGGTTTTCTAGGCAAAAAATCAGCATCATCGTCTGAATCATCTAGATTATAAATCGGCCTGCGATCTGATCTTACACGAAGCCTCTCAACCAAGCTACTCATGTTCCGTCAAAAGATAGAAATCCTGAAGTGACCAAGAAGAAGAAAGAAAACTGTTAATTCTATCGCCCAAACCCTTCATAGAGAGTCACCTTTCAAAATAAACCAAGAATATACACAACAAGACAGACTAGTTTAGGGCCTGTTTAGTTTTAGTTTTCAATTTTCATTTTTAGTTTTTCAATTTTCAATATTCTGTGAAGGAAATACTGAAAATTGGAAATGAAAACTGAAATTTGTATGGGGCTGTTTGATCTGAGTTTTCAAATTTTGTAAAGGAAATTCCAAGGGCCTATTTGGTTTGAGTTTCCAGTTTTCAGTTTTCAGAATTTTCAGTTTTTCCTTCAAAAATTTTGGAAAACTGAAAAACTGAAAACTGGAAACTCAAACCAAACAGACCCTTAGCATTTTGCAAATGAAATAAGCTTACAATATCGAAAAATGGGACCAAACTCACAGAACCCCAAAGTACAGGGATAAAAGTCTTATCCTTTAGAAAATTTTCTCAACAAAAGAATGCTTTGCCTGCACAAAGCTGGCCAGCAGTTGTTCCAAACATTAACAACCAGAAAAAATGCATACACTTGTGAATGCCTTATATGCATCCAATGTTGGACATACATATCAGTGATAGAATTTAAAAGCAATGACCCAAAGCTTGCATAAATAAAATTTTGTTGTCCTTGGACAATGACATACAATAAATGGTCGACCCCACTAGTGAGAAAAAGCTTGGTTGTTGTTGTTATTGGACATACAAGAAGTGGTTTATAATTAGTCCAATAATTCAACATAGTGGAAACTTAGATCCATAACTTCTGTATTTTTAAGATAAATAAATGAGTAGCATAACAGTGCATAGGTAATATGGGGGAATTCTGTAAAGCACAGTCAAACGAAACTCGAGAACTTGAGTTGCTTTAAATTTTTGAAATATGAAAATATCAAATTGCACACATCATGTTTACAAATATTACGATTTGAAACATATTCTCAACTTCTCATACTTTCTATATATATCCTCTCACACCAACATCCCCTCTTTTTTCTTTTTTTTATATTCCATTCAATAGCTGCCTTGTATCGATGTTGATGTTTCTTACAAACTACAATGTTGGTGAGACTCAAACTGTTTACATATATAAACTTGTAATAATTGATTCTGTTAACATTGTATAGCCAAGTCAATTGTTCAGATATTGTTAAGTTAATCACATGTATCATCATTCATTAGAATAACTAAAGTATTTCACGTTGCGAGGTGATCCTTGTATTAATTCACAGAAACAGAAAAAAATATTGATCTATGATAATGATATTATTCCTTCTCATGACATTAACACAAGTTTGTCCTGTTTTTGGATGAAACATATGAACATTTATCAACACCAAGTGCATATACTAGAAAGATAATTGTTATGTTACTAACTGACCTTACATAATAAATCTATTCACTTACTAATTTTTTTAACTACTGTGGAGGCAGTTATTTCTAAAAACAAAAAAAATTGTTAGAAGCATAAATAAACAATAGAAATTACTTGAAGTAAAAATAAATACACCAAATGTACAAAAAAAATGAAGTTAAAAAATCTGAAGATTTTTCAGAGTCCTGCTCCAGTGTATTATAAGTGTAATCACGTATGTAATGGTACATGATTAGATAGGGAAATGCATAGTTGCTACGAAACAAACAGAAACAAATGACATGAGAGTGCACTTATTTCCATGATCATTTTCCATTTCTATCCTCCACATTTCTGCCTTCCATGTTTAATGGCTATAAATCCAGCTGTTATATTTCTTTTCCCAGGAAAAGTTCGTAGTTCGTACCAAATAGCATGCTCAATTAGATGCATACATACAGACAAGGCTTCAATTAGGCTTACAGGTGCTTCACCATTACAGAACAGTAAAATCACTAGCAACAATTGCTCACAGAAAGTTCAAACTAAAACCTTATGGACCATTCCAAATCACAGCAATTTAAACAAAACTACAAAACCGTAAAAAGTTAAGAGCACGTTAAAGCAATGTGCGTATATTTCCACATACAATTCCACACTGCAAAAAGCAACCAAGCAATTGTAGTAAGATCAGCATGTTATTGTTAATTCCTGGAGAAAAAGCAAGGAATCGGACATAAACACTCCCTAATCACCGAAACAAAAAAGAAACCCTAGACTGTAGGAAAACGCATCCAACATTCTCAAGAAACGGTTTCGAAAACGAAATTATGAGTTAATCAGCTAATAGCGAGCTATATCAGTGATCGAAGTGAAGTGTACTTGGAGAATTGAGGGAGAGACGCACCGTGGAGTGCAAGATTTTCCGGCGATCTGGTTCGAGGAGCTTCGGAATTTCGCGGGAACCCAAAACCTGAGTTGAGAGAAAAAGAACAAAAAAAAAAAAGGAAAAGAAAATGAAAATTGAAAAAAATAGAGAGGGGCGGTGAAGGAGAAAAGAAACGGATCTTTAGACTTACAGGGACAGTGACGAGATTAACAGCCACACCGAGCCTGTTTATATCCGAAAATACAGAAAATCAACCAAACTTGCACTGAAATTTTCGGTGGAGAAATTACTTACAATAAAGTGAATATAATATTTATGCATATATATATTATTAATAACTGGTAATGAAGAAAGCTCACATGCTTCTTTTTCCCTTAAAAGTAAAGGTGCACAAGTTATTAAAAATATAATAATAATTTCGATGTAAAAGATTTTACTTTTATGGTTATTTAACTATAAATTGTCATATTCTTATTACAATAAAAATATCTGACTCTCATAATTATTATTTTAAAAATTATATATATGATAATATTTAATATTTAATTAATTGATAGTATATAAAAAATTACTAATAGCTTCTCAAAATTAATTTAAAAATTAAATAAACACAAAATTTAGCATTAAAAGAATACAAAGTTGTGCTCCCAGGTTTTACTTTTTGTCATTGTTGGATGTTTTAGAAAAAATAGCATATTTTTACAAAACAAAAAAGTATGATAATTTTTTAATAGCTCTTCTAGATTATATATAATAAAATATAATTAATTTTTAAAGTATTATCATCATAAAGTTTGTAATGCTATTAAAAAAATGATAAACTATAACATGTTTAATTTTTAAATAATTTTTGTAACAGTTGCCCCTTTTTTGCACTAATACTATATTAAAATTAAATATATAAAATATATACAAATTATTCTAAAAGCATAGCAAGAACTACAAAATATAATTTTAATATATTGTCAATATAAAGAAATTTTACACAAATATCAAACTATGCATTATCATATCTGCAGAAGTATTTGATTTAACTAAAATGAATCTCTTTCACTCTCACAGTGTATCAAGTTAGTCTAAAAAGTCATTTATTATTATCATTATTGGTTCTAACTTCAATAATTTATTGAGAATTTTGAAATCATGCCTGAATTTCTTTCGATTTTGGATTAAAATCTAGATCGAAGGGATGAAAACAAGCGTGAAGTAACTGCAAAGATATTCAAGTGCTTAAATTAGCTTATGTTAGTTCAGGAAAAGGCAAGAGATAACACAAGTTATAACATAACTCAGAGCTCATGTGCCTTCTATACAAGTTTTCCTAATATTACATGACATGGTTGCGAGCAGGCCAACGGGCCATGATCTCTGAACAAAGCTGCTTCATTTCGTGCATATTACGTTTGCTTTCCTAGTTCTTAGTTTGAATTTAATGTATTTAGAATAATTTAATAGATTGATTTAATCTGATGGACTGGGTTGAATTTTTTATATCTAATTATGATTTTATTGGGCTGGCATCCATTGTTTTGGGACATTTGGTGGAGATTGGCTATTAATTATACCCGTTTCCTCATCAATCCCGATCTTGGCCAAGAACTGTTACAATGTTCAAACTGTACTAGTTTTTTCACCCAAAAGACTCTGCTACTTAAAAATAAACTTCGACATTTTAGCCAAAAGTCAATTGTTTCACTACAATTCAAATTTAGGCAATCCAGTTTCGGGGAGACTTGCCCCGTTACCGTCTCCCATCTCTACTGCAAAGAGACTGGATCTGCAATGCAAACAATACCTCACATAAGTGAACCAACTATGGCCAGTGTACACAACGTGTTCCCATGGCAAATAATCAGACAGAAGCATTGTGGCCACTGGCCAACACATACATCATTACATCTACGTTTCTAGTTCATATTATACTCCAAAAGCAGTTCTTGAATAGCAGGCAATACTTTGGCCTCATTGCGAAATCTGTTGGTTGATTACAACTAACAAGGCAAATACACCAGAATGGCAGATCATAACAGAAAAGACAGAAACCATTATTAGACACTGATGCCAATAATGAAACCGTACGGTTGTTCTAACGGAAGATTCCTTTTTGGTTCACGTTAGCCCCTTCAGCCAGGACCATTACTACACAAGGAGACACATGACTTCCGATGAGTTCGGTTCGGACTGTATTGGCAATAAGCAACAGACTTGAACCAGGGATAGATATATATATCATGATCACAATTCACAAGAAACAAGTAGCTGCAAACTAAAGGAATCATCTTCATAAATTATTATTGAAGCACTAAACTGAAGTGATTTACAAAGAACCCAAGGCTAACAAAACCAGCTAAGGTTTTTTCAGTTACAGTTCCAAACAAGGATGAAAATGTTACAAGTAAACAACAACCATTCCCTTTGGCAGAAAGTGTACACAAGTAAGGAAAAAAAAAAAAAAAGGGACTCACACTTGAAAGACGTTACGTACTCTTTTTAACTCTTACTCTACAACCAATTATAATCTTTCTCTTGTTTTTCAATTAGTCTGTCCATTCTCAACACCTAAACCATACAAGACACCAGCATATTTCTCTGTGGACCCATTGAAGAACGTATCCCTCAACTTTCTAAATGTACAAGCGGTGAGCAAGCTATCCGATCCAGCTTGATGGCAAACACCAACTCTCTCAACCTCCAACAGCTCCGCGAGCTTGTTCAAACCGCCGTGGAGGCTGTTGCAGAACTTCATCAAGTGCTTGATATCATACACCATTGGGAAATACATCTTGATCAGGTCGAAGAACCCCGCCTGCGTCTCCGGCAAGCTCCGGCACGTTAACAGCTTCAGGAGGTAACCGAAATCGTAACCGCTGTGAAACGTCACCCAATTCACGCTGTCATTCAACACGATCCCGGAAGACATGAGGAGCTCACCGAATCGGTTCACGTCGATCCCTTTCTCGTTGTTCTTCTTGAAATCGATGCCGCATTGGCGCAGCAACTCGATCGAATCGCTTGCGAAGATGTCCTCGCTGATGTTGAACTCGCGGAAGTTGAATTGCCAGATGCAGGGACTCTCGGTGCCGCAGGTAGGGAGGCTCCCGTTTTCGTCGGAGAAGGTGAGGCCTAATTGGATCAGCTTCAGCATGTCAACGTTGTCCTTCAGAGTCTGGTAGTTATAATCGTTGATGTTCTTGAAGTTCCCCACGGGACGAAGAACAACGCCGGGGAACTCCGTGTCCATCGCGACGTAGTTGTATTCGTCAACGATTTCGCGGATCAACGCGAACTCCTCTTCTAGGTTATCGTTCCATACCTCCCTGATTTGAACCGAATCGCCTTTCGGTAAAATCGACATTTCCGACGAACAAAACCGAGCAGATCAATGAAAATCGCAACCAAACCCAGATCTGCAAGCAAAAACAACGCCGAAACCGTTCAGATCTCAAAATCCTAACAAATCCCCAACCGAAATCGCATGTACTCGGAACATATCGAAAATAAGAGAGAGAGAATCGCGAAACCTGAAGGGGATTTCAGCGGATAGAGCTGCCGAATCGCGAGTTCTTGGCGGAGAAACAATAGATCTGAAAAAGAACGAAGAAAAAACGACGCGTTAGGAAACGGGGAGTAGCTATTAAGAGTTCGGAAGTGAAGTAAGGGGTTGCAGTAGGGAACCCTAGAAAAAGAGAAGTGGCTTTCGAGAGTAAGGAATCAAACCTTGGAGTGGTGAAAACGAAGCTTGAGGTTCGCGGATCTGGAACGTGTAAACGGAGATTCTTGGTTGGGAGAAGCGGAAGTTGAAGGTCAACGGACGGAAGAAGAAGAAGAAGACGAAGAAGATTTGGCGATGGAGGAAAGAGGGAAGAGACAGGAGGAGCGTGAGGGCGAGGGTTGAGACCTGATTTGTACTGAGGTGTGGGGGGTGGGGTCGTGTTGATTGCCAACAACTGCAAGGGGAGTGTCGTTTACAACTTGGGCTTGGCCAATTCGCGATGCGACAATATAATGCCAGTCGTTAACATCCGTCCTAAGCTCGAATCACCGACTTTCATTTTTCTTTTCTTTTTTTTTCCCGATATTTTGTTTTAGAATAATAGAATGCATAAAGATGGAGTTCGGGATTTTTTTTGGTGTACTCATATTGGTTTTTTGGTGAACGGATGGAGTTCTGGATTTTATATGCTTTGAGATTTTTGTAGTATATTAATTAATTATTATTTTGATCAATCATCAATAGAAATTTTTCCATTTTAAAATTAAAATTAAATACATTTGCATTATTATCCCTAACTTATAATTTCTTCTTTCAAAATTTGGAGTTGGAGAAAAACTTCAAACTAAAAGTTGTAACTATTTAATTTTAATTTAATTGCATGCATTTTTATGCCATCTAAATATGTAGCTTTTTCTTTAGGTAGCCGAAAATGGAATTTACAAATAATTATTATTTCTCTATTAGATAACTAATTTTTAAAAACAAATTAAGAGTAGTTGTTTTTTTTTTTTGTTGCAGCAAATTAAGAGTAGTTGTTGTTTGCAATGGAAGTAGACTCCGATTGCAGTCGAACCTTATCTACAATACCATAAATTTATAACTTAGGTAAACACCAAAATCACCATTTTAAAATAGGGTTTTATTTAACCATTACTTTAATTTGAAATTACATTCCCATTTTTTAAGATAAAGATAAAAATAAGTTTTTTTATCAATAAATATTTATTTAATTGGTTCGCAATAATTTGTTTAAACATTTCAAGTTCAATGTATTGCTATAACTTTTTATATTCGTTTTCATACTTAATTTTTAATTCTATTTATTTTAAAATAGTTTGTTTTAGTGTTTTAAAGAATGAATCTCGACATAACGATAAATGGAGCTATCAAATTAAGCTTTGAGCCCATTGGGCTCACCCGGGTTGGCCCCACCACAGGTTGCAGGTTAGAATAGGAAAAACAGGTTGGTTCACTTTAGTGGCGAGCCAAAAAGATATCAACATGGCTCAATACACCTGAGCTGATAGGTTAAACGGATTGGCTCATTTACACATTAAAACTAAAAATAAAAAGATTAATACCTTCAAACCAAACCTGAGTTGGCTCACTTTAACCCTGCATACATAAACCATCCCCAGATCCCACTAGAATAAAAGCCTTGTGCACTGGCGGCCCTTTAATTAGTTTGTGTCTAAAAGTGATATACTGACTAACAAAGGTCTACAAGGGACAGGTTGGGTTAGTTTTTAAAACTCAAACCCAACCCGACAATGACCTGATTGGTGACCGGGTCAACTCGACCTTCGAACAACATATGAGGATTTTGACATTATATATAATGAAGTTATACATTTTTATAAGTAAGAAACAAAATTTAATAGACATTTTGCAATATGTCTTAAAACAAACTATATCAATATAAAAATAATATCAAGTTATAAAATATATTAATTGAACTATAAAATCTTATAATTTTTTAATTATTATTATTATTATTATTATATATATATAAGAAAGAATCATTTGACTTTAAGCCAAGTTGGGCCAACCCAAACCTAGACTAAAAAATGTATTTGGTCAAATATCAAGACTTTGACCTGATCTAATAAGCTTCAATTCGGATGGATTATGAACATCCCTATTAATAAATGATGGAGTTTTTATGGCACCTTCATTATTTTTCAAAAATACCAACACTTCTTAGGAATTAATGATTTGATCCATAAATTTACAAAATATTACTCAAACCAATTATTTTATTCATTCAAATTTATCCATTTGAACATCACCTATTTTCATATATTTTTTAGAAAAATTAAGTGGGAAAACCTAAATCCTAGAACTCGGAATTGTAAACGGTACAATCCTTCAAAGAGAGTTTTTAAGGTTTTGAATCCTTGGTTTTACATATAATACTCGTCTATGACTCACATTTAATTTATGGCTAACTTGGAGATTAACTTTAGTCCACTTTTTACATTTTCAATGGCTAAATCGTTAGTTTATTAATTTTGAATATATTAAAGTGAATTATGTATACAACTATTAGGACTAAAGTAAACCCTAAAACCTAAATATTTACTCATTAACAAATTAATTCCATCCTGTACCACGATATCTCCTCAATTTTTCCATCCTAATTTATTAGAAAATAGTATAATACAAATAATTATTTTAAACTTATAAAGATAATTGATCTTTATCTTTAAAATATAAATAACTGAGAAAAAAAGGGAGGGGTAATAATTTCTCATGAGCTCGTAATAAAGTTTGATCCGGATTATGTGAAAAAAAAAAAAATCATCAATAACCAAATTACTAAGTCTGCGTGTTACTGCAGCTATTTTTTCTACCATTGTTTTTATAACTACTATTTGTCTAGTAATTATTATTTATCTAGGTAAATGTATTGAATATTTAACTAATACATTTATATAAAGGATATAAATAAAAAAAATTAATATTATCTAAATATTATAAATAAAAAAATTAATATTATCTAAATATTATAAATAAAAAAATATTTTGAAACATCAAAAAGTCAAAAATTGACTATTATTATAAAACGGATGGAATAATACCAAAAATTGAAATAATTATCAATTTAAATTCTAAAGTGTCTATGATTATATGATAAATGATTGTATAGTGAAAATAATATTTTTCACTTCATTTTATAAATTGATAATAAACTTCCAGAAAATACTTTCGTAGATAAACTCAATTTGTTTACTTCGGATTAGAATTTGTTGGGAAGAAAAATACAATTTTCTCTTTATGAACCACTTTAAACATACAAAATAAAAACACAATCATAACACAATAATTAACATAGAAAATACTAATATATACATAAGAGGAGTGGTTTATTATGAGAGTAAGAGGAGTAAATCTAGACCGCATAACCCTATATAAATAGTTTTGATTTAATTAATATAATTAATGTTCATATACTCATTTGAAAAAAGTCACGTGGCTTTATATTTTAATTTTAATCTTTTATATAAGATCCAACGATCAAGATTCACTCATCGCACTCTTACAATAAACCATTCATTTCATATGATATGCTCCATATATATATATATATATTGATTGTTCCCTAGCAACAACAAAATAATAACACTGAAAAAATTTATATTACACATAGATATTCCTCTCAACAATGACAAAGCCCCCAATATATTTTCCAAAGTAAACATTTGTTCTACATCTCATGACACCCTACAAAAAAGACAAAAGTCAAAATAGAAGTTTAAAGTATTTTCAACTTATGAAAGTGGAAACAATATATATTACCTCGTTTTCCCGTATAATCATGGGTAATGTGAAACATGTTTCAAAATGTTTTATTTTAATAAAAATCAACACAATTGAAGCATGCTTTTAATTGCCACATTCTTGAAAATAAGTATACAATATGAAGATCTACTATTTAGGGAATAGTCTAGTAACCTCCGGCTTTGATTTATGTGCATTTTGGTTAGGTTATTTTAAAAATATGCAAAATGGTTCTTAAATTTTTTAATATGTACACATTATTACGACGTGCTATAATAAGTGTTTATTTTTTCATCTAAAAAGTCTAAAAAAAACTTTAATTTTGTGTCTATATGTACTCTTATTCTATTATTTTTTTATATATGAGGTTTTCTAATGAGATTTTATAGTTCACATATACAATTTTTTTATCAAAAAAGAAGCATTCATTATCAAACTGTAATAATGTGTACATATCACAAGTTTAAGAATCATTTTGCATGTTTTTAAAATAATAAGATCAAAGTGCACATGAGTCAAGAGTTGAAGGAGTTTTTTTAGACTTTTTCCTAAAATTTATTTTTAGTCAATTTTTGGATTAGAAACTAATTTAATTTTAATTAGATCAATTATAAAATAAAATTTTATTGCATTTTCATTCACAAAATTTTAATTAAAAATTTATTTAAAAACTATATGTTGAATAATCTAAATCAACGAAACATTTGCAACTCTTGATAGTATTTATTTAACTAGGAATGCTTATTTAAAAACATTTGGTCTATATCGTGGACTAAGTCTGCGCCTGGGCGTCAAGTGAATGTACCTCAATAATGATGCAATTGAATTAACTACAATATCACGTTATTTAAAAATCTGAAAAAGACAAAAGAGCTACAATAACTCCAATCACCATCAAATTCATCTGTATATATGGTCCAAAATGGCAGGCTAGTGCAACTAGGTTCGGTATGAACGTCAATCCCATTTCATAACTGCCTAAACGACAGTATTCATATAATGATTGAGAACGAGAATCCTGCAGAAATGACTTAGCTAAAGCCATAAAAAATTATACTTAAAATGTAAAATTATCAAATAACATAAAACGTTTGTGGCAAATGAAATTAGGCTTTTAAAGCTTTTAGCTGGTTGAAGTATGAAAAAGTGCAAGCTTTTGTTATGATTTTCGTGTATGTCAATTTCTATGATTATGGTAATCAATTAGAGCTGCTTTATTAAAAAAATACGTAAGAGATATGCATGTGAAAAAAGGAAAACATAAATCATATTAGATTTCAATTAAACTTAAGCTGATAGGATCGATCTAGTAATAAAAATTTTGAATAATATACACGGAATTTTAAGTTTAAACTTTGTGATTAATGTCAGCAAAAAAATAGTAAAATCATTCATTCAGCAAGTTTTACTGGAGTTTTCAGTTTTGCCTCATTTTTTGCAGACTTTAACCTGTTTATTGTTTAATATAATACCTGCAGTTACTACTGTAATTTGTTACATACATCGGAATTGAACTTTACCATCAATTCTCTAACTCCCCCTGTATATAAAACAACCCATCGAATTAGTGCCAAGACCTGGTTTGACACATGATTGCAAATGCATGACTGAACCACATATTTTAATTTATAGTGTCTTTTGGGTTCAGTTTATGGCTTTATGCCATTGAGCCCGGTGAGAAGACACCAACGCCATTTTTAGCTATAACTTTAGATTAGATATTCTCTAGCTCAATATTAAAATATAAAGTCATATGACTTTTTTAAATAAGCATGTGAGTATTAATTGTCATTAATTATCTTTAAATCTTAACTATCTATGTATGATTATACGGTCCATATTTACTCATTTCACTCTTATAATAAGTCATATTTCTCATGTGATACGCCCTCATATAGTATATACCATAAATATAAATGTGTATCACACTTTATTAATTTGTTTTACTGCCTCATTCTGAAAAAAAGTATGATTATTTATTAATATTAAGCCGCGCCAGGCACTCTTCAGCGTATATCAAGCTACATGGGTATGATATGAAGACTGGGTATATATCAAACAGACAACACTAGAGATGCAAGAATAATGCTGTACGGCTCTTGAAATATATTTATAATAACCGTACTAATTCTAAATAAAATAAATATAAAATAAAAAGTAAATACTTTCAGTATCAAGATATAAAATTAACTAATTCTTAATTTGTTTATGTTAGTTTTATGCTCTAGAGCTAATAAATATACATATCAATAATTTCTTTTAACGGCAGTTTATTATTCTTTTAGCCATAATTTATGTTTATTATAATAAGTCCATAAAATACTTGTTAGATACTCCATTCTTAAGAGTTGAGAATATGAGTGACAGAATAGTCTAGTACAATATATTTAAAATAGTTCACAATTATAGGAATTCTAATTGGGTGTTATTATTTCGGAAGATCGTCATCTCTGTCTAATTCCATAATTGGTATGAGATATGATACTAATGAAGATGGAGTAGTGAGTCTCGTACTATACAACATTAGATGTCAAAACAGATATGTGGACACTTATAGGAATAGTGGGTTGAACGTGACAAATAGATAAAGTTCACATGGTAATTTTACTAATGTCAATGAAACATTATCTAGATCATGTTAGTGCATACAATCCTTGGACCTGAGATGACATGGTTATCTTGCACATAGGTAGCTATAATTTGCGACTCTCCATATACTCATGCCATGCATTAGTATTAAGTAGTTTGTGGCTATAGTTGGTTATGTATGGAGATATGTGACCAATCAAGATGGAATTCATTACCTCATGTAAATGATGATAGGTCCTATGGATGAGGGGTTATTCTTGATCATGAAATCCTTGGTTTAGGTATTTGAACTTAAATAGAAAAGAGTTTATAGTTCATGTCATATTGATCAAAGAATGAAAAACTTAGATAATCCATATAATATAAGCTATAGGGTTTGACATTATCCATCACTCTCTCTCTCTCTCTTCTTCAACCCCATTCTATTATAGCTCCTCTAGATCATCAAGGTGAGTATATGTTGTAAGATCTTGTCCTCATTTTTGCTATTCTTTCACATTATTGATATGGGCACTGTCATTTCTCTCTTTTTTGTCAAGCGGGGCTGCTCTCCTAATATTTAGTAGGGTTAGATTAGAGTTATTAGAGGTTGATAGATTTTAATACTGAGTTTGGTGATTTTTATAGTCGACGTTGGTGCCCTCCTGGCTCCCCGAAGCTCAGTTGGTGTTGACATCATCTCTTCTTCCCCTCCAGGTGAGTGAGTTTCATCTCATGACATTATTTTGGTCATTCCATAGTTAATTTCTAGCATTATAAAATAATAAGAGAGGGTTTATACTTGAGTTGATACGTGAATTAAGATTTACATGTTTTTGCAAGGATTAGCATGAAAATCTAAATTTATAATGATGCATGGAACCATAATTGATAAGCAATTATTATTCTTTGATTTATGCCAAGATTTAAATTTGATTCATGATGAGGAAATGTTATGCCTTATGGAAAGCAGTAGTTGTTGAATTTAGAATAAATACAATTCCCATTTTATGATTTTAGCTAATTTTAGATTAAGAATTACTGAGAGGAACAGAATTGTGAGTTAACGGCAATAATTCCGTTAACCTTGATATACCAAGGCCCACCAGGGGCAAGTTATCTTTATGTTAGATCAGTCCGCCAGGGATACAGTTTGCCACGAATAGTTAAGATATCAACTATGGACTCATGTTCGCCAAGGACTGAGTACCTCCCTTTAGTTTATGCATGATCTGTTTCTCTTTGTAATACCTTGGGAAGTAATATGACCTTCATGAATGCAATAAATTATCATTTTATGGTTATTACTTAAAATAAATAAAAAATGAATTGTTCTTACTGCATTATTATTATTTATCTATGATTCCTTCTTGTCCCATGTATGGTTATGAGTGAGGATCCACTTACCGAGTTTTGTTGTAAAACTCACCCCTTTTTTCTTCCTTTTTCTTATAGATTTAGCAGCTCCCTCGGACTTTCCCCCTACTCAGTAGCATTAGTGCTTTCAGCTTTGGGGTGAGGTTCATGTGGATGTGAAGTTTGATTATTTTTGTATAGAGTACTCCAGTGATGGTGCAGACAGGGTCCTGGACCATGCATTTATTTTATTTGCATATCATGATTCTTTTGTATTAAATGATTTAGCATTTATGGTTTATTTTGTAAATGAGCAAATCAGTTTAAAATATATCACAGCTACAATTTCAGATTTATTTATGAGAAAAAGGATTATCCATAAAATTTTTGTTAATTGGATTAGGTTTCATATATATTCACACTCGTTTGCTTAATCTTTTTATTTGTGTAATACAAAAAATAAAAATAATAAAAGTTAATTATATTTGTTATTAAATGGTAATAAAAATGATACTAGTACACACACACACATATATAGATAACAGGTGCGTTGCACGTCTAGTCGGCTCGGCGCTGGAATCTGGATAGAGTTTGTAACATCCCCTGCTGCTTTATGGATTGACAACTGTCCCCACAAACCAACACGGATCTTTTCAGCATGCTTTGTCCTCACTCGCATGCTTCATAGGAAAACTTCGCAGGAGGTCACCCATCCCTAAATTACCCCAAGTCAAGCACGCTTAACTATGGAGTTCTTTCAGTTTAGGCTACCGAAAAGAAGATGCATCTTGTTGGTAGGTAGCCTAAACTGAAAGAACTCCATAGTTAAGCGTGCTTGACTTGGGGTAATTTTGGGATGGGTGACCTCCTGGGAAGTTTTCCTAGGAAGCATGTGAGTGAGGACAAAGCATCTTTGAAAAAGACCGTGTTGGTTTGTGGGGGTGTTGTCAATCCATAAAGCAGGGGATGTTACAAATGGTATCAGAGACTGCACCTCTCCCAGTACGGTGTGGTTCGGGGACGAACCAGGCGGAAGCTGGTGGGCATGTAATGCCCGGGGACGAGGATGAGGAGTGATCGCCGGTGCAAAGAGGGCACGGACAAGGAGCGGCTCCTCGCAAGGTCCTCTAAGCGGAGGGGTACATGAATGAACCAATTACACACCTGAATGAGTGGGATCCTAAGATTGTATAGGTATGGGACTACACAGTCGAGGAGGGCTTATATGAATTGATTCATACTACCTATACCAACAAGATGCATCTTCTTTTCGGTAGCCTAAACTAAAAGAACTCCATAGTTAAGCGTGCTTGACTTGGGGTAATTTTGGGATGGGTGATCTCTTGGGAAGTTTTCCTATGAAGCATGTGAGTGAGGACAAAGCATGCTGAAAAGACCCGTGTTGGTTTGTGGGGACAGTTGTCAATCCATAAAGCAGCAGGGGATGTTACAGAGTGCATTCAAAGGATTCGGCATTTCGGCTATCGCTAGGATGTTGGTGTTAAATAATTTTGACTTTCAAGTTCTTTGATCATTTTCATGATTCTTGAACAAATTATTAAGAACAACATTTTTATTAACAGTTTAATTACATAACATAAGGTAAAAGTATATTTAAATGGATATTTTTTCGATTTAAGTCAATATCTCTTAATTAAAAGAACAACTATATAAAGGGAAACAACTCTATTTACCATGTCTCCAAGCCAACATATTTATTGTGTTTAAAGTAGGATTTTAAATTCACAATACCACTTCATGAAATTTTTTTCACGATAGAAGACTCAGATATAGTTGAGAAGTAGTTGAAAAGGTACTAACACAGGGAAGACCGAGTATAACATATAATAGTGTAGACTTGGTCATTAGTTGTATATAACATTTACGGGACACTGTCTTAATTTATATCTACTATCGTCTTTTAAAATAATCAATTTTGTTTATATGGTGTGAAAAATATTGCATTTATAAGTTATATTACTAAAAGCAACAGAGTGAAATGATTTGTATATAGTATTTATATTTATATTTAGATTTAGGGTATGCTTGATTGCATAGTAAAAATTAGATAATTTTTTTATGATTGAGTTTCATGTATAAAACTATACATAAGATTTATTAATGAAAAATTTAGCCTTATTTTTATCTTCCAAATATAGTCCCAGGCTTAAATTGATAAAGAAAAATGTTACTTGTACTTATATAGTGTAAGATATCATGTCCACTTATACTCTGTCCATTATCAAATAAGATGTGGACCCTACCAGAAAGTGATCTGCATCCCATTTAATGGTGCATGAGGTACGAGTTGGCACAGTGTTTCACAATCTATGAGTATAAATAATATAACTCATTAATAAAAGTATCATGATATGGAAATAATCAATTTGTGCACAAAATTAAAAGTTTAAAAAATTGATGTTAAAATTATTAAACTTTATTATTATTATATATTCCTATAATTTTTCAAACATGATTATTTTATTGAAAGAGTTCCCAAACATGTTGTAAATATTTTGTCATTTGTCTCTGGTTGATTTTGACATCTTAAATACTCTACCTCTGTGATCGGCTAACCACAAGATTCCTTGACGTGCTGATGGCTATGGCATATTATAATTACTTAGGCAGAGGGAGGAACATCCATCAAACAACCTCTAACAGAATGTTAATCTCCTCTTAAGAACAATAGCCTAAAATACAATTACAAAAAGAAAAACCCTAAGATATAAAGAAATAACGACAAAAATAAAACAAAATAAAAATAAATTGAATTAAATCAGCACACACATTTGAGAGACGAGCCTTGTGTAATATTTCAAAGCAATGCAACGGTACATTGAGGACAAATGATTAGGAATAGTTAAAAGGCACTGACTTTTCTTTAAGGTGCTTTAGCCTTTGCGACTTTGCCCCTTAATTCCTGAGGACAATAGCTAAAGAACAATATAAAGTAAGCAATGGCCAACTTTTTTGTTAATAAATACTTCATCTTTAAATCATTTTTGTAAAGAAGAAAAACAAATCATAAAGCTTCAAATTGTCAATGTCTCGCAGTGGCTATAATTACAAAATTGCTCTCAGTATTAAGGGTGTGATCTGGCGTTGCACGTGCATAGCATAGCTGTTAAAAGATCTAAAACAAAAGAGTTTATGAAAAAACCCGAAGCGAAACCATCAAAATAAAAGATATCCGCAACACAGTCAGCTGCTTTCATAGCTCAGTTGGTTAGAGCACCCGTTTAGTAAGCGGGAGGTCTTGAGTTCGACTCTCAATGAAAGCATAGTTATTGTAGTAAGCTTTTTATTATATTTTTTTGGCGGGGTCAGATTGTACTAAGCGTTTTTCACTTGAAGAGATCGGCGTCAATGTGTGACTGACAGTGAGCATCATTTGGGCTTGCACTTTCTGATTACCATATGCCCGTTTATGATGGGTCCATGACGGCCCAAAATAATGAGTTCTCATTGTAAAACCCAAGGCTATCTTTTTTTTTTTTTTTCAATGACCAAAAGAAGAAGGCAACATTTTTTTTTTGATTATTAAGTAAGGCTACTTTTTTTTCTTGTGGCACTCCTTTTTTTTTTTCCCTTCAGACAACTAACATGCAAGTAACTTAACCATTTGCAATATTTGTTTAGAATATTGTTAAATGATTAATCGGTTGGAATGGAGTGCAACATTTGCATAAGTTTTGGGTTATCCTATATCCCACATGTTTATATCTTTATTATTTATATTTATAAAATACAGTTTCATGGCAAGGGGATTGATAAAATGGTATCATATGGTGCTTTTGATTTCCCTCCAAAAATTTTACCTCCAATAATGTCTAATTATCAAATTCTATCACCAATGATGTCCAATTAAGTTTATTCATTTATTTTATTTTATTTTCTATATATAACTTAAGATATAACAAATTTTTTAAAATCTTATTTAAGAAATTTAGACTTATTATATGATAAGAGAAAAATGCCATGAAACAATACTTTTAAAAATGTTGATTTCAAATGGGTGATAACTAGCTAACATATGCATTGCACAGATAATATATTTATAAATGATCAACAATGTATTTTAAACTTAAATAAATAAATTATAAAATTATATTTATATAAATTTAATTTTATAATAACTAACTTTCATAAGTAACTTAAAATTTAAATTATTATCAATTCATTTCTTTAAACATTATAACACTCTAATTATTGCAAAATACAGTTGCATTTTAAAATTAATTTTTTAAATACATTTCCTACATGATATGCTTTGTGATTTTTGCAGTTTATTAATTAATTATTATTTAGATCAATCATCAATAGAAACTTTCTATTTTAAAATTAAAATTAAATACATTTGCATTATTATCCCTAACTTATAATTTCTTCTTTCAAACTTTGGAATTGGAGGAAAACTTCAAACAAAAAAGTTGTAACTATTTAGTTTTAATTTAATTGCATGCATTTTCATACCATTTAAATATGTAACCTTTTCCTTTAAGTAGCTGAAAATTAAATTTACAAATAATTATTATTTCCCTATTTGATAACTATTTTTTAAAAAAATTAAGAGCAGTTGCTTGCTGTGAAAATATACTTTGATTGTAGTCGAACTCTATCTACAATATCATAAATTTATAACATAGGTAAATCCTAAAGTCATCATTTTAAAAGAGGGTTTTATTTAATCGTCAATTTAACATGCAATCATGTTATCATTTTTTAACTCCATAAGAAATAATTTTTGCAATTTTTAAGGTAAAAAATAATTTTTTTATTAATAACAATTTATTCAAATAATTTGCAATAATTTGTTTAAACACTTTGAGTTCACTATTGCTATTACTATTAGATTCACTTTTGTACTTAAATTTATTTTTAAATAATTAGTTTTGGTATTTTAAAGTACGATAATAAATATGCACATAAAAGAATTAAAATAATAAATAGCAGCGAAAAAGAAAAAGATAATAAATGGGGATATAAATATTATGTCCCTAAATTATATTTTTTTATCCTGTTTCACTTATCATATATTATCACATAAAAAATAATATTTTATATTTGATATCTATTTTAATTTCTTAAAATTTTTTTTTTCAATTTTTATCTCATGGTCAGTATTTGTCCTCCTTATAAGCTTAATACTAATGGGGAGAAATCTCCTATTATTTTTTATGAGAAATATTCTGTTATTAATCAATGATACAGTATTATATAGGGGATCTAATATCATATTGTTTAAATAATATCAAGTCATCAATTAAACTGGTTGTGGTATGCATAATGCACCAAATAAAAAAACACAAATCTACCCAAAAAATAAAAAATAAAAAAACACAGACAGAGGTGGGGACATTCTAGTATTCTACAATGTTCCTTTGCCCCTTCCCCAAGCTTCCAGATTCACTATCTCTGAATCCCTCCCAGAAAAACCAAAACCCCACTCACTCACTCACTCATACGCACGCAGGTAGCTCAATAATCCCTCGTCGATGGCAACCAGAAGAACCAAGCCCGTTCTCTCCGCCGCCGTTACCGCCGCCAGGACCTCTCGCAACCACAACCCACTCTCTTCTTCTCGCTCCGCACCCGCCTTCGCCCGTGCGCATGCCCATGCCCATGCTTCGGAGACTACTAGAACAACAAATCCCCTTTGTCGGCCTCGTACCTTCGACACCAGCAATGTCGCCTCCGCCAAGTTCCTGTCCCTCTCTTTCACTCGCACCTTCCACGCCTCTCCTCCCTCCTTCCGCTCTGCCGCTAGTTCTCAGGTCCTTAATTTCACTCTCTTCATCAATTCTTAACCCATTTTCTCATCTCAAATTTCAACTATACAACAAAAGCTAAATAATTTTTTTGTGGCCTTTTGATTTATTTGGAAAAAAAAAAAATTCGGCATGCCAATGTGTTGTTTATGTTTTGATCAGATAACTCAGACAGAGTTCACTGATATGGCATGGGAGGGCATTATTGGTGCTGTTGATGCAGCACGAGTTAGTAAACAGCAGGTGGTGGAAACTGAGCACTTAATGAAAGCCCTCTTGGAGCAAAAGGATGGTTTGGCTCGAAGGATTTTCACTAAGGCTGGATTGGACAACACCTCGGTTCTGCAGGCTACTGATGAATTCATAGCTCAGCAACCCAAGGTGGGTGTGTGAATGATATTTGTTGTGAATGGAGTGGTGATAGATTTCTATTGGTGTTTTAGAAGAATTCTCACAGGGGTGCTTTTGTTTGCTAGATTACCGGGGACACGACTGGTCCTGTGGTTGGTTCGCATCTTGGCTCCCTCTTGGACAATGCTCGAAAGTACAAGAAAGAAATGGGCGATGAGTATGTATCTGTGGAGCATTTTTTGCTGGCGTTTTGCTCGGATAAGAGATTCGGCCAACAGTTGTTTAAGAATCTCCAGCTTAGTGAGAAGGCTTTGAAGGATGCAGTACAAGCTGTTCGTGGAAGTCAAAGAGTGACTGATCAAAGTACACCTTTGTGTTTTAAGATTTCTTATATTTTTGTGACAAAACTGGGAGGACATGATTGGTTCTACCTTATATAATTTAGAAATAAACTTGAAACCAAAACTTAGCTTAAGTCTAAGAATATAATAAACTTTGATGGAACGGCAACGAAAAGGATAATGATTATTTCTGATTCTCATAAGCTACAATAATAGTCAAGTATTGAGTCCTTTTTGTTTCAATTGGCTTTTGTGTGGACCCTGAGCATGATCATTGTCCTTGCACCGGACCAGGTTTCAGGTTCTTAATCAGCATCTGATTTTAATTCTCATATGATTATTATTTTTTTATTATTTATTTCCAAATTGTTACTTAAACGTTCACGTTAAGGTTATACTAAGACTCATTATTGCACTGTTTCTTGACATTTGACCTACGCTGTTATAATTCTATGGTTGCTTTTGTTAGTTTTTCAGTCACTTCTCAGTAGTAACATTTCCCCCCGTATTTGAATATGACTGTATGTAGATCCTGAGGGGAAATATGAGGCACTGGAAAAATATGGAAATGACCTGACTGAACTTGCTAGGCGTGGCAAGCTTGATCCTGTCATAGGCCGAGATGATGAAATTCGGCGCTGTATCCAGATATTGTCGAGGAGAACAAAAAACAATCCAGTTATTATTGGTGAACCTGGAGTTGGGAAAACTGCAATTGCTGAAGGGTTTGTCTAATATAATTTTATGCCAAGGCTTTCAATCGTGTTATAAATGACCCTTTATTATTATTATCATTGTTTCTGTATCTTACACTTTATGCATATTTTTCCTTTTTGCATAATTCTGGTTTTTCATGTGTGTATGCTCATGTTAGTTAGTCTATAAGTAGCCTCCTCCATTATGCTCAGGATATATTTTGTTGATGGGTATTGTGGCTGGTTTGTTTGTCTTGATGTTTTGGCCGTGAGATCCTCGCTTGACATTTATCCTTCCAGATCAACTGAAGGGTGCATTGTTTTGTCAAAAGAATGGTTTGAGTACCATGGACTGTGTTCTTTGTGCTCGTTTCTGACATGAGTTTATAGCACATGCCTCTATGGAAAACTAGTCAAGGTTACCCTTGAACATGAAACATGTACTGAATTTTCCAAGATATCCTGATCTTGTTTGATTGCAATGAGACTGGTATATCATATGTAGGTGTGTATGTGTTGTAAGCATCAAACACACTTTGAAGTGCTGCTTTTTAAACAAGCTGCTGCATGTTCCAGCGATATTCTGAAACCGCAACACTTCAAATATTTATATTGATTTATGGTGCCTGGGGCTTATGTTTTTAATGCTGAACTTTACGTTCGTTTGGTCCACATGTTTCCTATCATTTGATTGTCATTGTACCAAAAGCTTTCTCATTGTTTTGCAGATTAGCTCAACGTATAGTGCGTGGAGATGTTCCAGAACCATTGATGAACCGGAAGGTTGAAATCCTATTGTCCCTTGGTATAATTAATAATACCATATGAATTACATTGTTTGACATGGTGTACAGTCTCAGTGGAGTCTGATTGTGTAAGAGTTGTGGAAAAGCTCTAATCAAGCAGCTACTGTATCACTTTGTTGCTGTGTCATATTCTTCCGAAACACAAACTATTTTTCTAACATGAAAATTCATTGGAAAGCATAAGGTGTATTTTGTTTTTGATTATGTAGAAGTATTCCGCTCCTCTCTATAAGATTTCCTGGTTATCTAAAATACAATGAATCCTTGTTTATTTTGTTCAAAACAAGACAGTTAAGGTGGCGTGAAAAATATCATTTGAGAATGTTGTGATTCAATTTTTGATCCTTCAAAAAAATTATTTGGGGCTCAGGCAGTTTTCTCGACTCTTCTGGAGATTTTGTGATATGTGGCTCTTTTACACTTCAAGACATTTTCAACTAGCATGGAAAATCTTATGAGATGGGTCACATCATTATTTATTTTTAAAATTTCCTTTGGAATTTAATGTTTTAATAAAGGGCAGGATGGTGGTATTATAAAGCTCCTGCTAATTCACTATGTAAGGGGTCCACCAAAGGGTTCGACACACGATGTGGGTCCATAGTATGGAGCCTTACCAGAGAATGTAATAATGCAATGTTTTTGTTTTATTTGATATTAAACTTTTGCTTTTATTCTTGGGGACCTGTAGTTGATCTCCCTTGATATGGGTTCATTGCTTGCTGGTGCCAAGTTTCGTGGAGATTTTGAAGAAAGGTTGAAAGCTGTCCTCAAGGAAGTTACTGCATCAAATGGACAAATCATTTTGTTTATTGATGAGATTCATACTGTTGTTGGTGCAGGTTTGTACCTTGGCTTGTTGCTCAAGCCTTATAATTGTAACGTTTAGAATATTGCGTACTGTCTATTTACAGTAACATATCCCCCATCTCCTACTCAGCCTTGAGAATCAGGAGTGCTTGTTATCTGTTCTTGGTTATAACTGATTAATGAATTGACTTATTGATTACTTCAGTCAAAGCAACCTAATATGAAAAATATGCTTTTCCTGTTGGTTTACCTGTTTGGATGCATGAGGGAAATTTAATGATAATATATAAGTGAATAGAGAAGGTAATTAGTTATGGAATCACGTTGTATGTAATTGATCTCTTAATTGGTTGAACACCAATATTTGTTTGTTTTAGTTTGTGCATGTGTCGTTGATCATCTGCACTTTTTTACCAGCTTGTTGTGACATTTTGATTTGTCATCCACCCTAATTTTGTTCTAGCTCTGCAATTTACCCAATTAGGGATATGGTGTTGTGTTTTGGTCATCTGTTACTAATAGGGGCTACAAGTGGTGCAATGGATGCTGGGAATTTATTGAAGCCCATGCTTGGACGAGGTGAACTTCGATGTATAGGTGCAACTACATTGAATGAGTATAGAAAGTACATTGAGAAGGATCCTGCACTTGAGCGTAGATTTCAACAGGTGTTTTGCAGTCAGCCATCTGTCGAAGATACAATATCCATTCTTCGTGGATTGCGTGAGCGATATGAGTTGCATCATGGAGTGAAAATATCAGATAGTGCCCTTGTTGCAGCAGCAGTTCTTGCAGATCGATATATCACAGAACGCTTCCTGCCTGACAAAGGTAAGTTATGACTTATGACTGTAGCACTTCAACAGCAAGGGTTGACTCATTTTAATAGTGTTAATTTAGTATTTTAAAAATTTTAGTCCTAACTAGAACTGGGAAGAATTTTCCTTTTAAAAAGAAAAAAAATCTCTCTCTCTCTAACCCTTCAGATTGTTGTGATTTTATGGTAATTTTAGAAGCCATCAGCTTAGAAAAACTTCTTTGCTTCCAATACATAATTTAGTTTTTCCCTTTCAGCCATTGACCTTGTTGATGAAGCTGCTGCAAAGCTCAAGATGGAGATCACCTCGAAGCCAACAGAACTGGATGAGATAGACAGAGCAGTCTTGAAACTGGAGATGGAAAAACTCTCTCTGAAAAATGACACTGATAAGGCATCTAAAGAAAGATTAAGTAAGCTTGAAAATGATTTGAGTTTACTTAAACAGAAGCAAAAAGAATTAACAGAACAGTGGGACAGTGAAAAGGTTTTAATGACTCGGATAAGATCAATCAAAGAAGAGGTAATGTTTAGTCTGTGTGATGCCATTCCAATATATTCTTTTCCCTTTAAGATTCTCTGTCTTACATGTTTCAAACATGTGTAGATTGATAGAGTCAACCTAGAGATGGAAGCTGCCGAGCGTGATTATGACCTGAACCGTGCTGCTGAGCTTAAGTATGGAACTTTGATGTCCCTGCAACACCAATTAGAAGAAGCTGAAAACAACCTTTCTAACTTCCGAAAGTCTGGACAATCTTTACTTCGAGAAGAGGTCACTGACCTTGATATTGCTGAGATTGTAAGCAAGTGGACTGGTATACCATTATCAAATCTCCAACAAACAGAGAGAGAGAAGTTGGTCTTGTTGGAACAGGTTCTTCACAAGAGGGTGGTTGGTCAGGATATTGCTGTAAAATCGGTGGCTGATGCAATTCGCCGTTCGAGGGCCGGATTGTCTGACCCAAATCGGCCAATTGCGAGCTTCATGTTCATGGGTCCAACTGGTGTTGGCAAAACTGAGCTTGCCAAGGCCTTGGCTGGCTACTTGTTTAACACAGAAAATGCTCTCGTTAGAATTGATATGAGTGAATACATGGAGAAACATGCCGTTTCACGCTTAGTAGGGGCACCACCTGGCTATGTTGGATACGAAGAAGGTGGTCAGCTAACTGAAGTTGTCCGGAGAAGACCCTACTGTGTGGTATTATTTGATGAAATAGAGAAAGCACACCATGATGTCTTCAACATCTTGTTACAATTGTTGGATGATGGAAGGATTACTGATTCTCAAGGAAGAACTGTTAGCTTCACCAATTGTGTAGTGATTATGACTTCAAACATTGGCTCACATTACATACTTGAAACCCTTCGCAATACACAAGATGACAAATTTGCAGTTTATGATCAGATGAAAAGACAAGTTGTTGAGTTGGCTAGGCAGACATTCCGCCCAGAGTTCATGAATCGAATTGATGAGTATATTGTTTTCCAGCCTCTGGATTCCAAACAGATCACCAGAATAGTGGAGCTCCAGGTAAAGGACCTGCTTATATTACCTTTGTCATTTAAACTTATTTCTTATTTCTATCAATTTCTTGACAGCCACAGGAAATTTCTATTAATTTTAATTAAAAATGCTTTCTATTTTTTTGGGGGTTGGGGTGGGGGGGTGGTAAATGAGCAGTTCATTATTCTAATGAAAAGAAGAACACTAAGCAGCCTCTGTTTCACTATAGCACTTGGGATTGAAGATGGCTGGTGCTGTAGTTGTTACAATGGTTGTATTTGATTGATGATACATAGTTACTCGTAATCCTATCCGTTGCTGGGGATATCTCAATGTTGTGCATGGAACTTACCATTTTCACATATTCTTTGATAAAGCCAGATTCTTCTTTGAAAATGAAGTGTAACTGATAGTCCTCTGAAGAAGTTGATATACTTTGCTGCTATAAGGATTTCTGGAAACTTTTTTCCTTTGAGAAACTTATATATTGCCAAAAAAAGTCAGTTTTCCTAATCTGGGTGACTCTACTTACTACTTAGACCTTGCATTCTGTTAAGTTTGTTTTTGAGAATCAACAGGTGTGAACTTGCTCTTTTTTAGGTGAAATTATCCTCAGTTAAGTGTTAGAATGAAGGTCCTTAAGTGATGCAATTGCATATGCAGTGCAGTGTGTATTGTTGTCTATTTTGGATTAATATATGTATCTGTATTTTGCTTGTATACTTCTTTATGTTTTTCCAGTAAATAAATGATGTAAATAACTATTCTGTACTATTTGCAGTCAGAATGAAAGAAAAAAAGAAAAAGACTTATGCACGATATGTTTGTTAATCAAACTTTTAATGTTGTTGTAGTTTCTTTTGATTGTTTATGATATAATCCGAGTGTAGAACTGTTCATTCAAAAGTATGTTGACATACGTTTTCTTACCTGGTACACAGATGGAACGAGTGAAGGGCAGGCTCAAACAGAAGAAAATTGATCTTCATTACACGAAAGAAGCTGTTGAGCTTCTTGGTGTATTGGGTTTTGATCCAAATTTTGGGGCAAGACCAGTTAAAAGAGTAATACAACAATTGGTTGAGAATGAAATTGCTATGGGAGTTTTAAGGGGAGATTTCAAAGAAGAGGACTCTATCATTGTTGATGCGGATACGAGTTCATCAGCCAAGGACCGTTCTCCCCAGAATAGACTGGTTATTAAGAAGCTGGACAGCACTGTTGCGGATGC
Organism: Dalbergia cultrata; assembly: GCA_031216105.1. Classification (NCBI taxonomy): domain Eukaryota; kingdom Viridiplantae; phylum Streptophyta; class Magnoliopsida; order Fabales; family Fabaceae; genus Dalbergia; species Dalbergia cultrata. Next base: position 26,823 of record JAVHNL010000220.1, on the reverse strand, counting down.
CATGGTTGCCAATGACTAGTTTTGCCCATTGGATTCATATGAAAGCTCCACTTCAATCTTCATTATAGGCAATAAGCTGATGGGGTAAGAGCAGAGTCCATGTTTTTGAGTAGTTAGTCCATCATCACTGGCCAAATCCCTTGTGGGGAATGACCTCAGTCCTTTTTAATATTGGTCTGTTTTCTTCACCCCCCCTTTGGTAATGAGATTACGCTTAAAGGTTAATGAGATTACTCTTAAAGGGTCTTGGACTTGTCATATTTCTCTGTTTGTACCTTTGGCTTCCTCTCCAGGCTCTCTCCTCATTCCTCCCCTCGTCATTATTGTATGCACTTTATTTGTGATTACCACAAACAAGTGAGTTGTGCTGAGATATGTCAACAAAACTCGTGGCGCGAATTGAAGCATGCAAAAGTCATTGTGATATGATGATATACTTTGTAGTTCTTTTTTCTTCACGGGTTCCAGATTATGTACTATTATTACACATAATTTGTGCCCTTGCTTCTTGTAAAACCAAGGTTGATTTCCGCGAGTCATATCCGAATCTTGTTTTGCAAGATCGCCAAACGTGGGAGAATCTGTCATCAAGATACAGAGATCCTGAATTTTCCCTTGTAGCCACAACCGAGCAAGAACTATTGTGGGAGATTGGGAATACTGAATATAAAGAAAGACAGCGTCTAAGTATTCAATGTTCTTTGCTGTGCTGCCTATGTTTTCTTTTTCCCGGCTTTATGAACAATTATAGGTATCCTGTATAGACATCATCATCATCTAACATTTTATAAATGTTAATTACAAACTGACATCAGAACAGGTAGATGATATTAATCTTCTCATTTTTAACGATTATGATGTAATAATGATAAGCCTAGGGCTAGTGGCAGGAAAAATAGCAGTTAAAATAGATTGATGGTTTCGATACTTTTATATCTTGGGTTATAAGTTATAACACCTTGTTTGTTTGAGAAAAATAAGGAAATGATGAAAGCAAACGATGCAAGCTTCTGCAAGATTCGTGTTGTAGACAAGGTCTGTGAGTGGCATTGATGAAAGGTAAGGGGCTTGAGACCGCGAAACATGGCTGCAGTTCATGATGTCGAGTAATTGTTAAAAAAGTTATTTATGATACCGGGATCATCAGTAGAATATAGTAATGTGATAAATTAAATTCAAATTACTTACTGGACTGCTTACACCTTGGAGACAACACATTAGTAAGAACACAGTACTCATTACTCAGTTTATATTACAATTGAGTTCTCTCTTATTTAAGACGGAAAAAGTAGCCTAAAAAGAACGGACCACGATGAAACAAGTTTGATGTAGGACTGTAAATTCTTTCCCAATTTTAATATCTCAAGGTCTGTGTGCTTCCTAAATTGTTTCCCCCATAAAAAAACAGCTATTTTTTCCTGAAGAAAAAAGAATTAACAAAAACACTAAGAATTTTATTTGGACAAACGTAGCACTTACGGCAACCAGCTCTGCTCTAGACTGTCTCCACTCTGCACCTGATAAATTATTGTGCACTCATGGTACACACATGTTATGTACGTGTATTATATTAAGCCAATTAATGTTACATAATTATGTAATATTTTGGGACAAGCACAAATTATTTATAATTAAAAAATGATGATGCATTTATAGTTGATTTATCTACCTTACCTGACTTTATATAGCAGGTGTAAACAACAATCTATCGTTTCCACCGCTTAAGGGAATGCCGATGTTGATGGTTCATTCATTCATTCATTAATCATTGCTTCTGATTGGATACCGATCGAGTTTACACGCTTTGTTGGCAGCTATTAATGATGAATTAGCAGAAAATAAACAATGGAGGATGAGGTGATGGATAACACGAGAATACCAAATATAAATACCCTTGAGTACTCTAATCAGACTTGCCAAAATCGATCAATCCATTGAAAGCAACGATTTTACATTGGCCAACGCAATGTTGTCATAATACTCGTTGTTGATGGGAGTGAATGTGATTCACATTGAAGTTTATGAGTTTGGGTGAAAATGCCGCAAGTATTGGTATGCCACCAGAACACGTACTTAACGACTTTGCTTCAGTTGTCGGTGCCATATATCGTTGACCACGGCCTATGGGTTGCATAACCATTGAGCAATAACTGTTAACTGCAGTAGTTGCCCAATAAAATCACTAACACTTCTGTTTGTTATAGCATTTTCTGCTATAACTAATTATACTAGTTGGGCTATTTGACCCCATTATACTTGTTACATGCAATTGCAGGCTCATCGACCGAACAAGAGTTTTGCTTCATTGTTGAAGTAAAATTTCAGACAGTACATTCCACTTTATTGTTAACATAACATGATGAAGTTAGTTGCAATCGAATATAAAAAAAAAAAAAACGTAGTGATTTATCTATGGCAAATACTAACACGTCTTTCGATTAAACGAGAGTAAATTAAACTCAAGTGTGCTGCTTATCCCTCCCGCACTGATTAAAACGTGATTAGGAGCCCACAAGAATGACGAAACTTCACTCTCCCGCAGACCACAACCTTAGCTGGCGGCCATTGGGCGACGGTGTTGCTATTCTACCGTATCCTCCATAATTGATGATTATTAGGAGTAATTCCCACTCTTCACTTTTCCCAATGCTAACACCCTAGCGCAGTTCGTCTTTTTCCAACCATCTCCTTTTCTCTCTCCCTCTCTCTCAATTTCTGTAGTTCCATTTTACTGCTTGTACACATCCCCAGCATTTATTAATGCTACCTCCATTTTTAAATAATTTTCTAATTTCATAAATTTAAATAATATTAATTATTTCTTTTTAAAAGTGTCCTTATTAAATGATTTTATTGATTCATTTCGTCGAGAAAGAGAAATAAAGTTGAAATTGGAGAGTAAAATCATAATTTAATAAATTATTTTAAATTTTTTCTAATATAAATATCTTTTCAATCATTATCTTAATTTCATTACATATTTATTACTTGATAATTATTTGAGGACAGATGAAGTAATAGTCTTAGAAAATCAAGATAAATAAATGCTTCATACATTCCGTAACTACAGCCATTTAAGGTTTTAGTATTAGTATTAATAAAACACATAAATACTATTGATTTTAGAAAAAAATATATATTTAAATTACTAAATTATCCTATATATACTGTACTATTTTTTCTCTTTCTATTTTCAACTAAAAATGAGGGGTAAAATTGGTATAAAATAATTTTTTTATTAAATACTAAAATGTCAATCAATATAGAATAAATTTTTTTCTAAAGTGATTATAATTAAAAAATTGAGCGAGTATATCAAATAATAAATATACTAGACCATAGTCCCAAACGACTAATAAAGAAGGAGGGGAGTATGATCTTTTGTTTTTTATCTGGTATCCTTGTCTACCTCTAGCATAAAATCATTGATCATTTGTTGATTTAGCCACGTATTTTTTTCAAATACTTTTATTTGTGAAAGTAAAAGAATGAACAAATGTAAGAAAACGATAGCTGACAGGAAGATAGTACCAAACACAAATGAACAGAAATTGAAGTGCAAAGAAATATGAATTTCCGGTTTTGTAGCTTGTTTGTCTGAAATAATTATTGGTTTATTTGAAAAAAAATTATTTCAAATAAGTTTAGATATAGGATAAATAAATAAAGGAATAGTATTTTCTTTCATATAAAAAATTCATTTTAAAATATTCAAGTTATCGATCGTTTCATGGATGAAAAAATAAAAAAGAGAAAATATGCCGAATTCTTCTTTAGCATCAGAATCTATTTTTCGCTCCTTCCCTAAGTACAGTGAAGTCCACAGTGCACCCTGGCGCATACACATGTCACAAGTACTATAAATGGGGAAAGAAAGAAATGCCAAGAAACACTGAAACGTGGACTCAAGTAAGTACTAAGCTGTACTCTCACCCTTCTTCACTACGCTTCAGCACTCTGTGAAAACAAGAACAAGCCCCTCACTTATAAATAAACCTTCCATTTATTTATTTAATTTTAAAAAGAAAAAAAAAACTCTTTTTCCTTTGTTTTTTCTTTTCGCTCTCTGCAGTGTTCTTCTCTGCAATGTAGGTCGCCGGAGAATGGCAAAGTGTCACCGAAACGAAGTCGGATCCCTCGTTCTCGACCACCGCCACCCTGCCAAGAATGCCACCTCCGGTGGCCACTTCCGCCTCTGGAACTCCCTCTCCGCCTCCTCCTTCCGCCGCATCGTCCTCGACGCCGTCAGCTGCGGCGGAACCTCTCGCCACCGTTACAACCATCGCCAAGGCGACGACGACGTCGAAGGATTCAGCTCCACAAATGCCTCGACGGCGGGCCTAGCTTCCGGCAGCCGGAGGGAGAAGCAGGAGCAGGAGCAGGGGACGACGGACAAGCTCTCGGATCTGCTGAACATAGCGGAGTTCGAGACGGAGGCGGAGGCGAGGAAGAAGGAAGAGGCGTTGGTGGAGCTGAAGGAAGTGGTGAAGGATTTGCAGGGAGAGGACTCGACGAAGCGGCGAACGGCGGCGACCAGAGTGAGGACGCTGGCGAAGGAAGGATCGGAAGCCAGAGGAAGACTCGCGATGCTCGGAGCAGTTCCTCCACTCGTCGGAATGCTCGATTCGGAAGAAGACGTTCATTCTCAGATCGCTTCTCTCTACGCATTGCTCAATCTCGGGATCGGCAACGATGCGTGAGTTCTACTGAATTCTCTTTAATTTTTCCATTTTCATTCCCTAATTTTTGTTCCTTCAATTGTTGGATGTCACATTTTGTTCACATTACTCATAAAATCATTGTTATTATTGCTGCGATTTTATTTACCGTTTTTTAGTGAATGATGAATGTGAAATTTGATGTTACCTTGGGTGGCCTGTTGCAGAAATAAAGCAGCCATTGTCAAAGTTGGTGCTGTTCACAAGATGCTGAAGCTCGTTGAATCGCCGGATGCTACAGATTCATCTGTGTCTGAAGCAATTGTTGCTAATTTCCTTGGATTGAGTGCTTTGGATTTGAACAAACCAATAATTGGATCCTCTGGTGCAATTCCATTCCTTGTTAGAACCCTAAAAGAGTTAGATTATAAATGTAGCAACCAAGCTAAGCAAGATGCTCTCCGAGCTCTGTACAATCTCTCAATCTTTCCAACCAACATTTCATTTGTTTTGGAAACTGATTTGGTTTTGTTTCTCATAAATGCAATTGGAGACATGGAAGTGAGTGAGAGGGTGCTTTCAGTCCTAAGCAATTTGGTGTCAACCCCAGAAGGTAGAAAAGCTATCGGTGCTGTGAAGGATGCGATCCCAGTTCTGGTTGATGTGTTGAATTGGACTGATTCGCCAGCATGCCAAGAGAAGGCATCGTACATTTTGATGATTATGGCACACAAAGTCTATGGTGAGAGGCAGGCCATGATTGAGGCAGGGATTATGTCATCACTGCTTGAGTTGACCCTTCTGGGTACCACATTGGCACAGAAAAGGGCCTCAAGGATATTGGAGTGTTTGAGGATAGACAAAGGGAAGCAGGTTTCTGGGAGCTACGGTGGTAACTTGGGTGCCAATGTATCTGCACCTATTTGTGGCACTTCATCATCTTTTACAAAGTCAGGTGGAGGTGGTAAAGTATGTTTGGAGGAGGAGGAAGATATGATGAGTGAGGAGAAGAAAGCAGTGAAGCAATTGGTCCAGCAGAGTTTGCAGAACAACATGAGGAAAATTGTCAAGAGGGCCAACTTGCGTCAAGATTTGGTTCCATCCGAGCATTTTGCTTCACTCACTTCAAGTTCAACTTCGAAGAGCCTGCCATTTTGAAGAACTGCAGTTGTGAAGAGTGGGTGTTAGGAATGAACAGAATGAACCATGAACGTAGCCTTCTTATTGTGATTTTGTTGAGCATTTGGCCTTGTAGATGGCTTGTGAAAATCTTAATAGATAATAATACAAATATTCCTAGTTTAAGTCTCTTTTGGTTGTTCTTTTTTTTTTTTTTAAAGATGTGTGCTTAGGAAAATTCTATTTTGGCATGAGAATGAATCCATCACACGCTAAAGATCACTGTTTCTATGTTGAAAACGAGACATCCCAAGCTATAAAGACTGCCATGTATGCTTGGTTGTGTGGTGTGTTGAATTGATGCCTCCCTGTCAGTGGTATGACATGCAAAATTGGAAAATCTCGGGGTTGCTTCACTCATACCACTGCTAGTCTGCTACAACTAGGAGCATCCCTACAATCAACGCATCACTTTCAAACCATAACAAACTTTTTGCCTTCCTATTGGCTCGACTATTTGTTTTATTATATCTAATTGTAATTAATAGTGAAAAGGTGTCGGTCACTTCCATCTTCCATGTAAACAGGGACTGTTCACTGCCATTATCTATCTGAGAATCTTTCCCCTGTTGGTTTTGCAAATCCCATGTGTTGAGTTTTCAGGGATCTCTGGATTAGCAGAGTTGGATACAATTTGTGGTGTATTTACAGTGAGATTGTAAGCTGCTAAACCCTTAATTTTGTCAGATAAGAATTCATTAATTACCCTGTATTTGTTTAATGCGACATGACCTAGTTTACTTACTTCTCTTTGAACAGACCACAGGCTGACAAAAAAAAAACAAATACAAAAAGAAGGGACCACAGAATCACAGATCTATTGCTGTATTGGATCTGTTTGAATGGAAGGATGAGCTGTTTGTCATGAATAAGTATTAACGCCATTTTCTCCGCACTAAATACAAATTATATATGTTTGTTATGGGGTCTACAGTCATTTCCAATGTTATCTTCTGCTCAACGCTTCAGTTTTGTTGACTTTGGGTGTGAATAATGTCAATGTAATTTAACATTTGAAAATTTATGTTACTCTTTTGGTCATGTGTAGGGTTAACTCTCATGTACTATCTTTGAATTTAGTTACATACCCCGTGGCCGAGGTTGCAAAAGCAGGCTCCAATTATTGGAGCTACAGTGTTTTGCCTAGTTGGATGACAAAATAAAGTTGAGAATTTGCATCACAGACAATGATGTGACCACTAATTGCTACCATTAACTTTTTTGGATGTAAAATTCATACAACAGGATGCTCAAATGGTTAGCTAAATTAATTGCATGTTCATTTTGCATGAGTTTTCAAGATGAAAGGTCAAAAATCACTCGAGTTTTCATCCCAAATTTTCCCTAGAATGATCATAATAAACATGAGAGGTCAAGTCTCAAGAAGCTCCGTATACTTGTATAATTGCACATGGTAAACCGACAATTGACAAAGGCCGTTCTGGCCCTCTAACAAGCCAACAAATGACATAATGTAACCCTGGCCCTCCGATTACATTTATGCTCATTCTTTGTTTACCCATAACCCAAAATTGTTCTGTTTGAAACTTGTTTTTCCACTAAACATAGGTGAATTAATTTGCGAACAGTACCTTATAATTCACCGCTTGTGCTTGTGTATGGTGACTACGTGGCATGTTGTTCGCACTAACAGTTTGGGCACGGCAGGTACGGTTATTGCAGACCTACATTGATGATTAAAAATGACCTTCATTGATTACCCAATGCTACAGCATGATTGCAGCAACCTCATGAACCGTGATTGTGCATTGTGGTCCATTTCTGACTGTAGTGTCTGATAACTGGTATTGTATTATGCCACATTGAAGCCTTTGTCATCACATTCTGGTGGCTGATGTTTGGAAATCCTTGAAGTTGAATTTATTCAAGAATTGAAATTCAATTCCTTGACCAGGAACTAAATAATAACATGAAATTGAAATCAAGATGGAATTCAATTCCTTTCAAATGCCTAAAAATAAATTAGAGCTAACGAGGTCTGTACATATATTATCTCATCTCCATCCTCCCCCTCCTCCCAACCACAGAACGCGTTCAGCTGCAACAACTCTGCAAGTGTTCTCGAAAGCCATAAGCTACTGTAGCTAACATTTAAAAGTAAAAAGACGTCGCTTCAATTTTTTTTAGTTCTTAGCTTCTTATAAAACACAGAACGCTACTCATCTTGTGTTTGAAACAGAAGGATGCTTGATTTTTAATTTTTATTAGCTTACGACTTAGATATTATGTGTTCCTATTTGCTAGTTTTGATCAATTTTAGTTTTTTTTTTTTAATGTTCTTGATGGATTTATTTTGTAGAATATTTCAGTTTGATTTTAATTGTGTCATATTGTCTAATAAATAATTAAATTTATTATTGAAATATATTTTTTATTAATAAAAGGTAAAATAGTCAAAATATATAATTCAATGTATTTTGAGATATGTTCAAAATTAATGAATTGAATTTAATTATATAATTTGATAGTTTATTCCAAACATTTTAGTTGTATTTTGATATATTTTGAGATATAATTCAATTTTCAATAGAAATCAATTCAATTCTATCCTTTGATGACATTCCAAACACCCTGTTAAAAGATTATATGCAAGAGAGGTGTCATATTGTTTGGAAGAGCAAATGCACTTTCATAGCCTGTCATGCATTGCCAGTACTCAAATGTTAAGCAGCAAGCTGAAGCTAAATCCAGGTACCATAGATTGAATATGGTAAAAGCCTTGCCTCTCTATTTTACTGCAAATTCATTTCAGCCGATCAAGGAGGTGGACAAACGTACTTATACCTGCATTCACAAAGGAAACAAGAAGTTGGTTAATCATATGTAGTCTACATATATTTTAGTTGGACCACGGAGGAACCTGTAAAGTGGGTTAAGTTGCTGTCCTTGCAGACTGTGTTAGGCAAGGCTAGTGGTTTCAATTTAATGGGTTAATTTTTCAATAGGTGTTTGTTGGACCAGTAATATACAATTAAAATACAAATGCTATGGCCACAGTTTCATCATGAGGTTTCCTCATTTATTAGGGACAATGTAGTGCCTTAAGGTTCGGCTTTCAACAAACGCACTAAATTAAAATTAGTATGCACATATGCAGCCTGCACTGCAGCACTAGCCCCTTTTAACTTATTATCTATATCCTTTGAGGAGCTGTCCCAATTGCTGCAATCATATTAAAACACTATATTTTCTTGTGTGTGTGAACCTATATAGCTCAATTTCCTTCCTCCCCCCCCCCCCCCCCAATTTCCCTAACTTTCTCTGACTTCAAGGCAGAGTGTTAATTACTATATGATATCAGCAACGGGATCAAGGTAAATATAGACGTGGCAGATAATTCGTGATAAAAAAAGACATCATGAGTTCCTAGTTGAGGATTGTGCAATTAAATATTGCTTGTCTAATGAATTGGAAATTCTACGAAGGCAAAAAGAAAGGGTGAACCTATAATAGAAAAGGTTAGAGAAGGGCCACCACTACCACATTCCATTTCTGCGTTTTAGCAATAGATCCTACCCTAGATGTGTCATATAGCTATGTTTTGTCAATTCAAAGATACTCAGACAGCCCTTGAATCATGTAGTATTTTATACAACCACCATACTCACTACCATAATGCATTGTATAGCATCACTGTGGAAATCCTAAATCTATATAACAACTAAGCTTTATCCATCAAGTGGGGTTGACTAAGTACATTGATCAAACAACATTATAGTATTTTATCATAGATCATATTTATATTTAAATTAATAATATTTAAATAATTTTTAATTGTTTCACCAATAACTTTTTAAAGTCTCTTTTTCTTAGACCGTCTTCCATCTAATATACTCTTTTTATAGGAATATCTATAGATCTTCTTGATACATATCCAAAGCAAGTAAGACGAGACTATGTATGGATACATTGTTGAAAATATTTAGTGAAATAAGAATGATTAGCAAAATCTTGTTATACATTAGTTTTGCAGCCGTTGTTTGCCTAGTAAGACACACAATCTTTGACATTTGACTCGATCTGCTTTCTATACACCCTTGCTAGTTGCCGCTTATTCTTGGCTCATTTTCACATTAGTAATTTGGACACTAAGAAACGGAACTAGTGTTGGGAGAAATATATTGACAAGGTGACACGGCTAAATTTAGAAAAGTGGGGCTTAGTAAACTACACAAAAATTTGAAACTACATTGCCAGGGTCGAGGCCAAGACATGATGGTGTGAACTATGAAGTTTTTATATTTATTGCCAACACCAATCATTTCGGGTTATTAAGTGTTTGTACGTGTACGTTAATGTGAGTTTGGCATAGATATATATATATAGTATCCAATTATATCCATGCATGGCCATTTTCGAAAACTTGAAGAACATGCCTTCAATACTTACTCCTTAGCAGGACAGACACGTCAAGCTGTTCCTATAATGTTAGGCGCAGCCTATACTTCAACTACTACTTTTAAAATCCACCAAAGTTCCTTTTGGTGTTGAATAAGCATTACATGCGAGGCCAACAGCAATAATATGATAATTTCAGCATAATGATATACAAAATCGTCTATCAAGGTTCACAAGACTAAAATGTGAACGACAAAAGCCACTTCCGCATAAAAGCTCGGTTTCCCTCACATGAGGATGAACATAAAGGACTTGAACGTGATCTCTTTTACTTCGACAACTACAGGGCAGTTGCAGCACTGAAGGCACCTTTCTTTTTCCCCCTATCCTGAAGAGACCATTTGTTGACTATGAAGTCTCCATGTTGCATTTAGCCCTAACGTTGAATCTTTACTAACTTTGCAGTACTGAAAGTATGAAAGTATTATAAATGTTTTATTTTAACAGAAGAAAGAATCTTTGATTAATTTTAATAAAGTGTATGAATAGTCAGTATATTGGACATTGTCTGCATGTGGCACATGAGACTCACTGATAGAACAGGTGTGCAAAGCAACTGCAATAAAGTGGCAGGGTCCATCAAGGGTAAAGGATTCTCTCTTGGAGAACCTCGACTTCGGTTAATGAGATTATGCTGCTAGATACTATGCCTACCATGGATGTGTTCATTGAGGCCATGCACTAGGTATTGTAATTCTGGTGCTCACGAGACTGCAGCTAGGGTTTAATTGTAGAAAATTCTAGGATAGAACATGCTTGCCAGTGACCTCTGGAGATCCTTAGTAAGGACTCACATTACTGAGAAAAAATTGCTACTCAAGAACCACTCTCTGACTATTTACAGTGCAAGCAAAGTTTCTTAAAAGAACATATAAACATGATAAAATTTAATGAATTGGGGCTCATTACAATCGATTTGATCTTAATAAATGGTTAGATGGAGTGATTAAGAGTGAAAATGAACTTATTTTTTCATATAAAGTAAGGGATTTCTTTAATACCCCTATAAAATTCAAAGATACTGATATCTCTTAATTATTTGTGGATAGGAATATACTATGTATCCGCTATCCAATGTTCTTTGAAATTTATCAAATTATAACAATTGATTATACAAAGAGAACCAATACTCATGCAGTATGAAAACAAAAACCTTTAAGTAATATCCTCCTTATTTAAATTTTAATTTAGTTGAAACTATAGGAATAAAATATAAATTTATCATATAATGTTTCGATTAACCTTTCATTTATAATTTTATGTACCAAAAAAGAGACACCTAACATTTTCTAAATTTCAACATTTTGAAATTTATTTAACTCTAACATGAAATCTGACAATACAAATCTCTCCGAATTTGGATCATACGCCAGGATGAAATCGAAAAACACTTCGAACAAATGTTTCATTATTTATCAATATAATTAATATTCTTAATTCACTTGAAAGATGAAGTTCGATTGCTCTCTATTAGCCGTTCTTATTCTCCCATTAAAGGTAACAGTTAGCACATTGCATAACAAAAATAACAGATACAGCATGTATTTTTAACCGGGGAAGGGGCCTGCACTTGCTACATAACAAGTGAACCTATGACAAAATAAAATATCACTATCATTATATCATCCTACAGAGTGCTCACTTTTTTTTCTTTTTTTTTTACTTTTTCATTCAATAGAGAATCTACATCTACTCTCTGAACCGGCGCCAGCCACCAAAATTTCCGTAGTACATGGTACCCCTTTGACAAAGCATCAATTTTCAATAACAATCAACTTCATTTGCTTTCAGTAACTGGAAGGTAGACGCCTTCGGCTGCCAACCAGACATTGTCGGCACGTTTTTCACGAACACCACAGACCTAGTAAAATGCAGTACATGAAAAAAATTGATATACCAGTTCCAAACTACACACAAAATAAAATAAACCAAACCCACTTAATGGGGAAAACCTTTGTTGTTGTAGTATAAAATAAAATAGCAATATCACTATAAGAATGGACCACAAATATCTACGCCACTAAACTTCACAAATCAAAGCTAACTTGGCAGAACAAAGTATAGGTAATGTGCGTGTCATCTACCCAAGCAATTAGCATTTAAATATGTGATTTGATAACCAAAACTAATACATTAGAGGTATAAAGAACTGAACGCAGTAAGGCAAGTATCCAAAAACTTCCATCAATAAAACATGATTATCATATTAGTAATTCCATATACAATGGATTAAACGAGAATAGGATAATGCCAAATTCCAGGTCTTTCTTACCTCCTGCTGACCTCCAGCAATCCGACTGTATTTCTTATCATGACTATGTAGATAGCCTCCAGTGTCCACATGTTGAATCCTAATCCTCTGATCTTGCTTCCAAGTCTTCCCACTTCCCTCTATAAAAAGCCTGGTAAAATGAAACCAATATAAAGCACCTAACAATGTATTGAGATATAAATATCATAATAAAAAGTTTTCTCATCCCTCACCTCCAATAGTCCCCGGTGTCAGACTCAGATTCTCCTCCAAAGCAACTCACCTATTTTCAATACAGATTGATCAACTCAAATATCCAAAAGGACTAAAAAAGGGAAAGAATTTTGGGAAGAGCCAATTAAAACACAGTAATCAGATTTATTTAAAAGAATAAAAATTTAATAGATTAGAGCTCGTTATTAGATAGTGATTAGAGAGGCAGGTGAGGCACTGAACATGTGTGTGTTAACTAAATGTGTGATTACAAGAAAAAAACCTTAAATATTCTTCTATGATTATATATCATTCAGCATTAGAGGGTAAGCATTGGCACAAGGGTAAGGTTGCTGCCATATGACAAGGAGCTCATGGGTTGAAATCTTGAAAACAACTTCTTCACTAGCAAGGGTAAGACAACATATACCTATCCACCACAGTCCCCAAGCCTAGTAATTTGTGGACAAAGAACAATCTATGAAGCATAAAACTTAATCCAACCTCAGATCCTAACACACACAAGAGAAACCAAAACACAGAGTCACAGACACATGAGTGCAAAGGAGGTGCATCAATAAGAATAGATTGCAACTGCATTGTCCTTATAAAGTCATGATCACACATCGGATGAGGCAAATATAACACAACAAAACATTAGCTTATTCAAGCGACTGAATGTGTTATAGAAATCACTGAAAATACTAAAGCGGATGGTAATAAACAATTTAAACCCAAAAAACAAATGCACATACCTCAAGATTGCCGGATATTGGGGAAGCATGCAGATGGCTGTGCAGCCACTTCCTTGTCCTCATGTGCTGCAATCTAATAATTGTGCCACTTTTAATGGCATCACCTTGTTTAGCAGAAGTTCCTGGCTGAGGTCTAACAATCTGCATAATAATGCACATATCTCAAGTCAAGACCAAGACAAAGATCAAATGCCAATATGGCAATTTAAAAAAAATAAAATAAAATCAGCAAAGGTGTTTTGCCATAAGCACAATACTGCAAACTTAGCTCTCATAACATTACAAAAAAATCATGAATATAAGTTGTTTATTTGTGGAACAAAATTTAACAGCAGCCAGGAATAGAAGGTATTTATTTAGATACCCAGTAACTATTGGAATCATCGACATTGGGAAAACCAGTAACAGATTGTTGTCCACTGCCAGAACCGTACGGAACATCATGAGAATGCAACCGAAATTTGGTCTTCTCGTGCATCAGCTTCACAACCGACCCGTACGTAACCTGCACCTGCACCACGATCCCCCAGATCAAGCAAAACCAGCAACAAACTCATCAGCTGTCAAAAAATTTAAGTAACAAAATCCCGAACCCTAATCGCAGTCTGAAAATTAATTCCAAAAAAAAAAAAGAAAAAGAAATGGGAACCTCGACGCCTTCGGAGGAGGCAGCAGAGGCAGAAGCGGAGGAGGAAGGAGAGATGTCAGAATCGAGGGTGAGGAAGAGGAGGAGAGCGAGGCCGAAGAAGCCGAGAGCCATGAGGAATAGCAATGCGATGAACCAGTTGCGCTGCCAAATCGGCAATCCAGACTCCGATGCCCTACCCGATTCCCTGTACACGATCCGGGTCGACCCGGCTGTTTGCGCCGAAGATGAAGAAGGTTTTCTTCGTGACAAGGTCTGAGAGCCTGGGGAAGCCACGGTTACAGAGACAGGCTCTTAGTCACTACTTACCCGTAACAATAAGGTTTCCTTTGCTTTGCCTTCTTTCAAAAGGCGACGACCCCCTTCTTACACGTTGCTGCTTTACCAATGAGACGACTTGGAGGAAGCTGCTCTGTTCTGTTCTGTTCTGTTCTGCTGCCTAGCCTTCTGCGCTGGGATCTTGGAGACACGTTCAATGACATATCTTCGCCCAATACCTATGGAACATGTGGCTATGTGAAATACGTGGAAGCCTATTAGTGGTTGCCAACATCTGGCACAAGAGCCGGGATCGAGACTGCAATTGGGCCGATTCATGAGTACACAGGCCAGTTTGGCCTTGTTTATGGGCTCTGCTAAAGGAAAGGCATCATGTCTGTTGGGTTCCAAGGTTCAATGGCAATGCTTCATTGCTTCAGCAACCGTCCATGTGCTGGACAAAAAAAAAAAAAATGAGCTATGGCCTAGTGAAGTATAATTTCCACGACCAAGAAAAAGAAAAGAGTAAATTTTTCTTTCAGTAATTTTACTTCGCCGTAAGAAAGGATTAATTTGTATTATCTTCTGTTACAAAATATCATTTTCCAAGTGACTGGATCGAAAAAATTAATGTTTTAATGAAAAAATTAATTTAATAATAGTCGATGAAAATATACCATGAATCATTGGTAAGTCATTAAAATATACAATCCTTTTATAAGTACTTTTCGGCTTCGAATGTCAATGGACCCATCTATGATACCAAAGTTAACCATTAAAAATTACAAAACCTTACCATCGAGGAGGGAAAAATTGCATTTAAAAAATCGCGGTTCTCTTCGGTCAATGTTAAAATTTCTCGATGAGCAAGTAGCACAAAAAGGGGAAAAGAAAAAACCTGTACAAGGTCCACGGACAAGAGAAATCGACAGGGGCCCATGGCGAACGAAAATCCAAAAGGCGAATTCCAGCTCCCAAATTGACGAAACCCCGCCAAATCCGAGTCTAGCTTTGCTGGACTCTCCTTTGAACCGCCCAAATTAAATTTTCAACAATGCAAACAAGGTAGAATTTTTATTCATTTATCTATTTTTACTAGAGTAGAAAATATGATTCAACCCTTTTTCTAAATTCATCTCGTAATATTATGTATATATATTTCATTTTTCATTGGCAGTATTATAGGATGTAGGATTTATTTATCAGATTTTCGTCAAGACAATTTTCCGAAAAACCCACTTCACTTTTCTCACTGCATTTTTTTTTCTTAATTCTCTGTTTCTCTGTCTGTCTGTTTTTTCTTGTTTCCCTCTCTGATAGTACGAAAAGAAAGAAATAGAGGGCGAAAATAAAAAAAAAAACCTAAACGGATTTCGATTGGGGCGTTTGTATTCTAAGTGCTTCAATGGAGTGAAGCGAAGAAGAGTGGTGTGGGAGTGCGGAAGATCTCAAGGAAGAGGCTCTGATACGGGCACCGCCAATTCCAATGGCGTCTTCCGAGAAGGAGCTGGAAGAGAAGCTTCTAGAAGCTGGCAACAAGCTCGTAGATCCTCCGCCGTCGGTGGAGGAGCTCCTCTCCCTTCTAGATGCAAGCACTTCCTTTCATTTTTGAACATTTGGTCATGTCTTGCACGTGATTTTCAGTTTTTCAATTCGCACTCAATTTCATTTTGCTTGTTGCTTCATCGTTTCAAATTCTATCAGCTAATCTCATCGTTGTGTTGGTTTCTATGTATGGTATGTAACTGTAATGTCAATCAGTGGAGTGGAGCACAGAAATGTCAAAACTGCATCTGAAATTGTTAGGGGTTTATAATTTTACCGTTGTTTAAAGAATTCAAAGTATAGCTTGATTTTGAAGTGATTTGTGAAGATGAAAATTCTTCTATGATAAAAGATATGCTAGTCTCCAAACGTGCTCCTAACTTAGTGCTTGATGAAAATATTGAACACATTCTCATGATCTAATTTCATTTTTTCCCTCCATTGCAATTCAGCAAGTTGAGAGCTTCCTATCAAGGGTTGAGCAGTCACCTACCAACTCTTTGCGAAATGCACTCTCTCCATCATTGGAAGCTTTAATTGCCGATAAACTTTTAAGGCATTCAGATGCTGAGGTCAAAGTTGCAGTTGCCTCTTGCATCAGTGAAATAACAAGAATCACTGCACCTGATGCTCCTTATGATGATGACCAAATGAAGGTGTGCACCATCATTTTTCACTACAACAAATTCAATGGACCTGACTATTATCATGCTCTTTGTGAAGACATCAGTAAATTTTACTGATTTCATTTTTCTTGCAGGAGGTCTTTCGATTAATTGTATCTTCATTTGAGAATCTGCATGATAAGTCAAGCCGATCATATGAAAAAAGGACCTCAATTCTTGAAACTGTTGCAAAAGTGAGATCGTGCGTGGTAATGCTGGACCTTGAGTGTGATTCCCTCATTTTGGACATGTTTTGGCATTTCTTGAAGGAAATTAGGTAAGACTGTAGGGGCTGTGGTGTACCAGTCTAGCATCACAATGACTTTGAATAATTTGTTATATTTGTTCCTACTTCAAACTAAAGCTGATCTTCCACAATATCGTGTATTTGAGCTAGCATGATGTTTTTCTGTCTGCTTAATACCATGTAAAAATGTAGTAACTTATGCTATTACTTCTATACTTTTATTACACGAGTGTAGAAGAATTTCTTTAAACAGTCGGAGATACCCAATCTGAGAGCATGGTTCTAACCAGCTGCTTTATTTGAAACTCAGGGAAGATCATCCAGAAAACATTTTTTCATCCATGGAAACAATTATGAACCTCGTTCTAGAGGAAAGTGAAGATATTTCCCTGGAGTTGCTCTCTCCACTAATTGTCAGCATTAAGAAAGACGATGAGGTTGGGGTTCCACATTTTTAATTTCATTTTTCTAGTAGACTGTGATTTTGAACTTGAACCTTGTTTCATGGTTAATATTTTTAATCATCATAAATTCATCATGACCCAGGAAGTTCTTCCCATTGCTCAAAAATTGGGGGAGAGGGTCCTTGAAAGTTGTGCAACCAAGCTTAAGCCCTACTTAGTGCAAGCAGTGAAGACATTGGGTGTATCTGTGGAAGATTATACCTCCATACTTGCTTCAATATGCCAAGATGAATCTGTGAGCTTGGAGCAAAATGATGCATGTGCTACTAGTGAGCATGTGGTAAGTTTTCCAGTGGTCTTTATTCAGTTGATATTGGCTTTGAATTTTTTTTCTTGCTGAGTAGATTTATGTCAGAAGTTTTTTTTGGGTCATTGACTTATTTCAGGATGATGAGAATAAGTCAGCAGAGCAGCCACAACAAGAATCAAAGCAAGTATGTTTTTCTTCCTCCTTGTGCTTTTGACTTTTATTCACCTGCTTTGCTTCTGGATTTTATCTTCCGGTATTGAATGTTGGGAACATGTTAATCGTGATTGGACAGGTGGTTAAGGAGGATGAAAGGGAGGGCGCACCTTCTCAACAAGATAATCCTGTTGATGATGGATCTCCCAAGTTAGTCATGAGCAATGTCATTGCACAGGCCGGAGAAAATGACAATTCGGCAGTTCCCAAGACTCTTAAGAAAGAAGAGGATGCTGATTGTTCTGATCAGTCCAAAGCTGTGGGTGCATCTGATCCTGAGGTGCCCAATGATTTAGACACTGAAAATGTTGACAATAGTGAACAAAAGCAAGAACAAACCACCAAGAGGCGAGGAAGGAAATCTAGCTCTTCAGCTAAATCAACAGAACCTTCTGAGGGTCAAGCTGGTGCTGATGAGAAGCAAGCCGAGAAAAAGCTTGACTCTGAAAGTCACAGCAAAGAAGTTCCAAGCTCAACACATGAGAACCATTTTGTTGAAGCAGTGGGGCCATCAGAGAATGACAAAGGAATTAATCCTAAGATTTCATCACCAAAATTTGGCGATAATGAATCTGAAGTTGTTGCTTCTCCTTCACCAAGTGAGAGCCTTAACGATGAAAATCATTCAAAGAAAATTGGAGAAACAAAAACAAAAGATGGCTTTGCAAAAGAAGGGGTTGTAGAGGATGCTTCAAAGAAGGTGCTTGAGGGAACAAGTGATTTGGACGTCAAACCTGCCAAGCGGTTAGTGAAACATGCATTTGTTCAGAACTCTCTGAAAAAAACTCCTGCACCAGATTCAGTCAAAAAAGGAAGTGGGGCTACAAGTGATCCCGATGCTAAAAAGCACTCAGGTAAGAAATTATATGAAAGCAACAAGGTTGGCAGTGGATCCTCTTCAAGGCAGCCTGACAAGAAGAAAAAGGGAGGCCAAGGGAAAGCTGACTCTGAAACAGGTGCAGCTAAAGAGGTGGATAAGGTACTTCTATTGTGATTTCTGCAGAGCCAACTCCTTTTTGAATATTTTATTAATATCATTGCAACATGTTTTTGTTTTGCTCTATTCTTTTCTAAAAATAATAGTTGAAGGAACTGTTGTCAATTATGTAGGAAGTGGTGTCTACTCCAAGGTTTGGTACAAAATCGACCAAAGGTGAAAACTCAGCGGAGACTCCCAAAAGAAATGTGAAGAGGAAACACACTTTAGGGGAAAAAAATGTATTCATCTTGTTCCCTTGCAATTTTTAAATCATAGGATGAAAGCTTCATAATGTATTAATTAGAGCACATTCCTTCCAGAAAATCCTTTCTCTAGCTATATGATTTCTATAATGTACCTTTATGGTAGGGTCAAATCTTTAAATACACAACTGATTTGGTGTAATATTACTATTAGATGTTCTGTTTCCTACTGTGCCAGTGCCTCTTTCTTCTAGGTTCTACCTCCATTTAATTATTGGATGGGAAGCAGGAAGTGATTATCCTTATCCAAGTCTTTAATGGGTTGAGTTCTTTCTTATGTTATACATTAGTGTTCAGTATTATATTATGTAATTATATGTTCCTCAGATTTGGTAAGGTTTATTCTAGTAGAAGGAATAGGAGAAGTGAGCTGCCTTAGGCCCATTAGGTGGATAATGATAAAATTGAGGTTTGCTATGTTGAGTTGGAGAGAGTGAGTGGAGCAGAAAGGGATTTGCCATTGTGGAGCTATATTACACAGGTAGTGGGGAGAGAATAGGTCATTCAGAAATTTAGAGGGAAAGAATAGTCGAGGCTGAAGGGCTCGTTTATGCCCAGGATTTTTCTTTCAATGTTACCTTTTCATTTCATCTTTTAACATAGAAAATACAGAAATGCATTTGCTCTTGATTGAGTTTTACACTTAAACCTCAGTCTAGCAATATTTGGATACTTGGGTTCTTTAGGTTCTTGTTTTGGTACTGTGGTTCTATTAGTTAATATTTTCAAATCACCTGGAATTCTTTCTGTATCTTGCTAATTACTGAACTTTCATTTTCTTCTATCTTGGATTGCTAATTATCTGACTGCTGTGTCAGGAGTCTGATACCAAGGAATATGGTGAAAACCTAGTTGGTTTACGGGTTGAAGTTTGGTGGCCAAAGGATCGTGAGTAAGTCATTGACATTTCTTCTTTTATGACATGGTATAACTGGGACTTTCGGATAACAAGGGCCAGTGAGTTCTATATGCCGTTTGGCAAGTGAATTGTAATATCTTGTTTTTAATTGCATGGTTGCATGAGGATTTGATATATGGATCCCCTGATTTTTTACCTCATTCTGTGGAGTAGTGTTGCTTGTACCAATTATGTGGTTCAATTTCATCACATTAGCATGTGCAGATTACAATTTTATATGTATCACTGTAAACTCTTTTGGTCTAGTTATCATGGTCTTCATCGGCTGAGCTCAAGATTTCCCTTCCTGGCTTATTGAAGTCTGCCTCCTTGTGGTTATGCCAGGTTAATTTTAGTAAATGGTGATTGTTGCCTTTGTAAAATTTACCATGAGAAAGCTCTGAGGTGAAATAGTAGGGGAGCATACATATTTGAATTAAACCCAGGGATATACGCTTTCGTGTTTTGTTGAGTTCAATCATATGCATATTCTATCGATTTTTGGTTTCTCATTATGGTGGAATAGAATTTTATATTATCTATTTTTGTTGACCAGCACTTAATCTTTTACAGGTTTTACAAAGGTGTTATTAATTCTTTTGATCCTGCAAAAAAGAGGCACAAGGTGATTTGCCAATTATATAGTCATCTAGCTCCACCCCCCCTCCCTGTGCTGCTCTTATCTCAATTCTCAAGAAAAAAACCTTTGTATTTTTTTTCCATTCTATTCTTAATCTTGCATCTTTAAGTATTTATCAAACTATTGTAAATTCAAGATGGCATAGTTGCTTACTAAAAAGTATGGTTTTTAGTTTATTTACTTACTGATGTATACTTATTATCTTCTGCTGCTTTCTGTTTGTTTTAGGTCATGTATGATGATGGTGATGAAGAAACATTAAATCTCAGAAATGAAGAATGGAATATCATTAAAGCTGATGCTGATTCAAATCAGGTTGGTGTTTGCCTTTTTTTTTTCACAGTAAGCTTTTCCTGCATCTAAATTAATGGCAATTACTTCTGTTTGTAGGGAGAAGGAAGTGATCGTGCAAGTCTTGATGCTTGTGCTGATGATATGTATGTGCTGAATATTGTTGATATCATTTACTCCAAATACATCTTTTGGTTATATTGTTAAAAAAATTGTCCTATATTATTATTGTATCCATGCATTTATGGTATATATATTGGGTGATATTGCCCCCTATTGGAAAGTGTATACAAGTTATTGGCATGGTCGGTGTGTTGGTGCTGTTTTTGTTTGTTACTGATTTGGTGGATACCTTGTTTAAAAGGCTACTATGATATAGATGATCCCAAAATCTCAACCTACTATAATTGCAAATATTTGAGATGATTTGCCTATGCCTTAAGTTGAACTGAAAAAAAGAAGTTATAAGTCCACTCCAATGGCATACAAAATTCCTAAATTTGGTTTTGTTTTTTTTAATTGTCGGTTCAGGGTAGTTGATGTTGTGCTGTATATTTTGGTGCTATAGCCATTCCAGTTATGTCTGTCAGTGCCTTAATTACTAAAGCTTTTGGAAAACCAAAGCATATAGGGGGTATTGACTATTTTCAGGCAAATATAAATTGTGGTAAATGATGAGAAAATATTTTAAAACTATAAGAAACGATTAATATCTTTTAATGGAAAGAAACCATTTTTGATGATTTGGTCTACTTGTCACAACAACTTTGTATTCACTAGTATTTGTATGGAAAATGCCAGATTCAAGGGCATGACAGTTTGTATCTTTGCATCCCTCATGAAGCCATTGGGCTTTGTACTGAGTCTGAAAATGGAAATAGTTTTCATCTACTCCACTGAATGTCTTACTACATTGTTTCACGGTTTCCCCTGTCATAAAGGATTCAATTGAATGTGCTCTATTTGTTGCTGTGTTTGGTGATTCTCTTGATGTTGTGGCAATCATGGTGTGCTGTCTAGCTGTTTCTTTATCTGGCCTTACTTACATTGCATTATGCTATGATCATATCTAGGCCCCCAAAGAAGAAAGGAAAAACGAGTGCTGGTGAATCAATTAAGCATGGAAAAATGGATGCTTCTTCCAAAAGGTTTGTTAATATTAATAATGAATTTTTTGCCACCCTTCGTTTGATAGCTAAATTTTCAACTTCAATTTCTAGTGGTGGAGCAGCAGCATCTAGTAGATCAAAGGGTTCATCTACAAAGTCTAGCGATAAGTCCAAACATGGCACCAAATCCAAAGATTCCAAGACTATCAGCAAATTTGAGGATGAAGTTGGTGGAAAATCTAACACACTCAAAAGTGGTAGCAATAAATCTGCTACTGCTGTACAAAAGATGACTAGCAAATCCAAGGATGCCAACACATCCAAGACAAGAAAATCAAAGGATGGTGATAAGCAAGAAACCCCAAAAAGTGGAAAATCCAGGCAAGAAACCCTGAAGACTGCAGCTTCCAAGTCAAAATCCCCCAAACATGGTGGAAAGTCTAATGTCAATGGTGCTGGCAAGGGGAAATCAGGTTTATTGAAGAGAAAAGATTTAGAGAGTGAGAACTCAGATGTTTCAGCAGAAGAGACAGAAGATGCAAAGGGCAAGTCATCAAGTTCTTCGAAGGCGCAACGAAGCAAGGCCAAGAGTGGAAAGAAGCGTAGGAAAAACTAGATGTGGATATTTTTTCTTATTGTTTATTCCTCAACTGCTTTCTTGTCCTCTGCATACCAGTGTACTCTTGCATTACTTTCTTGGGCCTGAGTCCTCAAGTGAACCTAAGGCATGTGTTAGGTATATGTTACATCGATTGTGGTAATTCCCTCATTGTTGCTAGCATTGTTATCCATAGTTCGGCTAGTTTCGTTGTAGTGTGAGCTAGTAGCATCTTCATTTCTTTTGTTTGTAGATGGATGTTATTTGAAGGCTCAGAACCCATTTGATTTGCAACCTTCACTGAAGGAATGCTTTGGCCCTCCGCTTTGCGGACAGGTTATCGTGTTTATAATTCAAGTAATTCCCACAGCATATGCAGCTTAAAATGTTTGGTTGAGACTGAAGAAATGTGTTGGGAGGTATTCCAAAGCAATTTTTTTCCTCCCCCAATCAAAACGGCCGTGTACAAGAGTTAACAATCTTAAACTGCTGTGAAAGTTGTTAAAGGCGGACATTGGAGAAGAGCCGAGTCTTTGTACCATTCATCTGGTTTTGATTCGCTTGGTTGGGTGTTGACGTTAGCCACTAAATCGGAATCATCCCTATATACAAATTATATATGATGGTTATGCTGAAGCTTTTGTAATTGTCAATTGGCTATGTCAACTATCTTCTTGCATTATGTTGATACATTGCTTGCAGTAGATTGAACCGGAAAAATTGTACTTAACCTGATACTATTTTTTTTTTTCGCAAAAAAAAAATTGATACTTACAAAATTGTCGTGTACCCATCAAAACACCATGATTTGCCATTTAAAGGCATTTCTAAAATACTTGGTCTTATCTGGGAATGAATCTTGTGTCTTAAATAAATGACGTCAAACTTAGTTTGGTCTCGTAGTCAGCAATTATTTGTAAAAATAAATAAAAATCCAAGTTTTTTTTTTTATTGCTCAAGGTATTCCCCGACCGGCAGTCGAGGACTAACCCCTCCGAGGCGTGGAGATCACCGAAGTGGATTTTGCCTCTCCCAACAAAGCTCCTTTCTATACAAACGACAGGAATCGAACCCCTAACACATGCTTAAAGGACCCAGCCACCATACCAACTATGCCAGACTTTGTTGGTTAATAATTATAGAGCCAACCTTTAAATAAATATCATCTAATAATTAATAAAATATTAAAAAGTTTTTATCAAAACCAATTTAAACCTTAAGTTAGTCATGAAAACTAATTTTAATTTAATTTTTTCTAATTCCATCTTTCCTCTCTATCATTAACTAACACTAACAATTTAGAAAATTAATTAAACCAAATACTATTTAGTTCATTTTTCAATAGCTTAGCACAAACAAACATGTTCCATTTTATACCAAGTTGAATTAATTCCCGATTTAACACAAGGCCATTCTGAACAGGAGCAAAAGTGAAAATGCCGCAATGAGAGCTTGTAACTCTGAATAATTTACGATACATCATGCATATTGATGCATAGAATGGGGGAAAAAATCCTAGTTGACAATTTACAGACTAAAAAAAATCGGCTACATATATGGGAATGGTGCGCATTGTGTTTTGGTCCTCAAGCGAAAATTCAGACCCTGCCACTCATATATATCAGCCACTTTTTGCAAGAGCTCCAGCTGCAAAAAGAAGATTCCTACGAGAAAACTGCTTGCAAGAACCAAAAAAAAGCAGCATATGATATGGTTGAATTAGATAAACATGTAACTATGCAATAAAGCATTAGAGAAGAGAACTAACCCGCAAAGCATAAACTGGGGTAGATTTGGTTGGCAGGGTTTTCAGTGATCTGAGTCTCGTAGCATTCCCACTTCTAGAGGTAAGATGTTATGCAGTTAGTCACTTCCATAGGAACAAAATTCTTGTAGATAAATATGTGTCATCATGATAGCCAAGCTTACTTCTCTTCGGTCCTTGAAACCTTAGTGCTCGTATTTACATCCCATAATTTTACAGTGCAATCAGCAGATCCAGATGCTAGGATAGAACCTTCACAGCTGACACATCCAACAGCAGTGAATAGCATAAGTGGCATTAAGTGGTCGATAATAGCAATATCAAAGACCTTCATTTCCCTTCCTAACAATGATAAAGTTGAAATATTTTGATCGGGGCAAGGGATCACCTGAAGGCAAGTGACCAGACGCATGACGTGTGACCAATCAAAGGTGTGAGACAGCGGCCACTAGAGAGGTCCCACATCATGATTGTGCCATCTTCGTCACCAGAAGCCATATAGCGACCATCAGGAGACATTGCCAAAGACAAAATCATACTCCTGTGACCAACGAAAACCCGGACACATTCCCCACTCTGGACATCCCATAGCCGAACTGTTTTGTCACTGGAGCCCGTGGCAATGTAGTTGCAGTTCGCATGCCATTGCACGCACTAAATAAGATCACAATGCAAGTAAGCATAGCTTAATAAATGTATATGAACTGAAAAATATTTTGGTTTTTGATAACTTCTATTCTACTGCAAGTCTGTCAAATATCTCAGATTTTCCAAAAGATATGTGGAAGAACATATTCAGCTCTCTGAAGCAAAAAGTTAAAAACCACAATATTGATTCAGGCCATATATAACTGCAATCTTAGGTTTCCAGGAAGTTAGAGAGTATTGGACATTATAACTCACATCAACATCAGACAAGTGCCCCGCCATTATTCTTAAGGGCTGTATCCTGTTGATGGACCAAATCCTAGCAGTTCTGTCATGTGAAGAGCTAGCAAAATAATGTCCTACAGGACTAAACTGCATTGAGAAAAGAAATGAATAGCTTGGCACTCTAGAATCAAAATGTACAGGCAGACAAATGCCCTAATGTGAGACGAAAAACATAAGAAAAACGAAAAGAAAAGGATCGCATTAATGAGGCATTTGGAGCATATATAGAAACTACCGTGGTCTGACTTGTATATACAAGCACATCTACATTTGTTTAAGCAATGATAAAATGAAGATATCACATATAAATGCTTAAATTTAAAAATTTTAATAAAAGTATTTGTTAGGTTGTTCTACATCTAACACCAGAACAGAAAATTTGAGAACATCTTTTACCTGAACATCCCAGACAGGGTAATTGTGACCTTTGTAACAAACCAGATTAGCGTTAAGATTTGTGCTCCATAATCGAACTGTGTTATCCAATTAAAATTCATGGTTCAGAATAAGGTTTGAGATAATACAACATAAAGGCAAAATATAAATCACTACCCACAGTCAAGTAGAAACAGATTGAGGAAGAACATTAAAACAAAATCAGGTAAACATACTTGTTGAGTCTGCTGATGATGAAAGAATAAAATCCCCAAGAGGACTAAAAGAGGCTGCATAAACTGGCCCTGAATGACCCTGAAATAATGTATACTGCCTTTTCCCACCACTTTGCCCAAGCATTTGTTGATTTTGTAGTGTGTCATTCTCATCCTGTGAAAGAGCTGATGATACAATAGTTGATAACTGGACATTATGGAGAGCAAAACATAAAGGTAACACTCATATCTGGTCTCTTCAAATGCACCAAGACTTGCATAAGCTTCCCTCCAACGAAACTCTCTTTCTTAAATAGCATCTCAGTTTTAGCTTTATTCAACTCTAACCTCATATTTTTTTGTTAAAAGAGCCTGTTGTTTAGCAACAGACATATATTTTTAGCTCATGTAGCCACCAGGCAGATCAGCGGGGGTGCTGAACACTGTCCCTCTCTTGAAGTACCATTAGTTGCATATAAATTCCAATAACAAAACTTCATCAAATAGGTACTTAGGACTCATTCCCGACCATTTCAAATACAAAGCCCACACTGGTAAGTATCAAATTCTTCAACAGCCAAACTTTTTTCAAGGGGGTTTTAAATGTTAAAAGTCTAAAAGGATAATAACCACAAACATAATGATAATAACCACAAACATAATGCATCAATAGAAAGGTATTGCTCAAAACCTCTCTTTAGATACAGGACAGTAAAAAGTTTCATACGTAAAGCTATACAGAATATCTTGCTTGCAGTAATATATTAGTTGCTTTTCAGTGTGATGTATAAACTATACTGGACACTACAGCACATTGCAGGCTAAAAAACTAAAATTTCTGTGAACCATTCGCCTTGTTTCTAACCACATTAACGTTTGTCAAACAAAGAATGAAATGGTAATGGCTTGGTCTTGAAAAGGAAATTTTCAACTACAAACTTACAATTGTTGGCCTGTTGTCCAAGCTTTGCCATATCCCAAACCTGTGGATGCA